>NW_027019384.1:35812-106472 GCF_013076305.1 Rhopilema esculentum | reverse complement strand
ACTTTCCGGTATGTCTGAAATAGTAGCTTTTGTTCGCCATTTTGAAGATATTCTTAATACAATATTCAAGATTTCACTAGTCACCATGGCAACAAAACATCCAAAACTACACGCTATATTTTCACAAAAAAAAAAAAAAAAAAAAAAAAAAAAACTGATTGTAATACAGGTATTTTGATGTATTTGTATAGCAGCAGCAGCAGAGCTAAACAAATTAGAAAAAATGTCTGGGCAAACTTTGCTCTCCTGTTGTTCATCAATCATGAATCGGCAATGCATCTAAAATGTTTGTGTTATTTGCCAATTTATAAATGCATTGTGGCCCCTTTGCTCTGTCGCAAATTGATTGGTTTGAGCAAGCTGTATTTTGCTACTTTAGGAAGCCTTTTTGCGAGAGCGAATTCTTGGTTCAATGTAAAACGTGCTATATTGTAATACTAAATTGCTCAATATATATACATATATTATACATAGAATTGATTATGCTGAGTTTATGCAATTCTATTTACATTTTACAATGATTTACTAACATTAGCACACTTCACTTGGATAATGTAGAATAGTTTACTGTGCTTTGCAACAAATCTGCAGATCTAAACCATTATAGCTGAATCTGCAGAACCATGTTTGTCAATATAATCAGAAATACTAGATAGCTTACTGTGGTGATGTTTTTATATAAATGCAATATTGTCAATTGTTCTGTCATTCAAACTGCAATGGTAAAATATTAATGTGGTCAGTTTGCTGTGTTTATGCAACTCATAATGGCAAATTCCAAAATCTTTCCTTGCCAATGGTTCATACATTTCACATGATAATATGGCGATTGCATGCTTGCTTTTATGGAATTACACAATATAAATACTTAAATGTTTTCTCTGTATATAAGTTTATATATCAAATAAAATATGGATAGTTTTTCCAGGGCTTCATACGATACATACATAAAAAAGCGTCTGCGTTGTCGCCATAACACGTTAGTTATGCTTTACTCTTGGTGGCAACAGGCAAGGTGAACAAAAACAAACAAAACAATGTTTACTTTGTTGGCAAGCATGCAAACAAAACAAAACGTTTGCTGTGTTTTGGCAAAATCGAAATATATATATAAAAGAAAAACATTAAGCGTTTTCAGTTGTTGGCAAGCATGATAAATAAAAGAAAACATTGCTGTCTGAGCGAGAATGCAAAATTTATAGGTTATACAAACAAACAAATATTAAGTGTTTGCAGATGTGCGTGAACATGATAAAATAAAACAAAACGTTTGCTGTCGTTGGCAAGCATGAAAAATAAAACAGACGCTTGCTGTCGTTGGCAAACAGTGTCAAGAAAACGTTGTGCTGTTGTGGCAAAACATGCGGAAGAAAAGGGTTGCTGTTGAAAAATAAAAAAAAAAAAAAAAAAAAAATATTAAGCGTTTGCAAGTTGTTGGCATAGATGCAAATAAAAAACAAACGTTTGCTGTCGTTGGCAGGCATGAAAAATAAAAAGCGTTTGCTGCTGTTTGGCAAACATGAAAATAAAAAAAGCGTTTGCTGTTGTTTGCAAACATGCAGGGAAAAGGGTTGCTGTTGTTTGGCAAACATGCAGGAGAAAAGGGTTTGTTGTTGTTGCAAACACGCAAAAACAAGCGTTTGCTGTTGTTGGCAAACATACAACGAAAAGCGTTTGCTGTCGTGGGCAAACATATGAAAAAAAAAAAAAAAAAAAAAAACGTTTGCTGTTTGTTGGCAAACATACAACGAAAAGCGGTTGCTGTCGTGGCAAACATGAAAAAATAAAAAAAAAAGCGTTTGCTGTTGTTGGCAAATATACAACGAAAAGCGTTTGCTGTCGTGGGCAAACATACAAAAAAAAGCGTTTGCTGTTGTTGGCAAACATACAACGAAAAGCGTTTGCTGTCGTGGGCAAACATAAAAAAAAAAAAAAGCGTTTGCTGTTGTTGGCAAACATAAAGAAAAAAAAAACTTTTCTCTTGCTTTCTCTCCCCGCTTCTCTTCACCAATAACTTCCTCCCTTAGTAAGGTTAGGGCAAGAGTCTCCCCCAGTTACAGGTTTTCTAAGTCAGTGTTTGATAGGTGTAAACATTATCATGTTTCTTGTGGCGGGGTAAAAAACTGAGGCAATTTTTTCCCTGGAATCAAACACCGACCATAAAATTGCGTCATTGCTCAGGCAAGACAAGGGCTGATGCACCAAAAGCCCAAAATGTTTTTCCTGAGATTAGGGTGTTGTTTATCATAACTAAGGGGCCCCCGCGATGGAATTAAATGGGAATTAATCGTTTAATTCGAGTTAATACCCGCGGGGAAAGTGCGCAGATTCCCCTTTTCTAGAATCGGGTGGTCCCACACGTATATCCTTAGTAGGCTGTGGATATCATGTTACCTAAGCTATTTGCTAATCACCTTGTGGTATTTTCTAGGTGGTATTTTCCTGGCATATTTCTTTAAGTACAGTGATGCAGCTAGGGTCATGTCATATTTTGCAGCAAGACTGACGCGTTGTTTGCACGCGTTTTCCCCTCCCATCCCTGTCCCCTTGTACTCACTTCTCCTCCTGCTTATATCCCGTCATATACTTCCTTCTGCCTTCTCCTGTCTCACTTCTTCTCACACAGTCATTCGATTGTGTGACAGGTGTATCAGTCTGATTATCGGGGTAAAAAACTGAGGCAGTTTTTTCCCTGGAATCAAACACCGACCATAAAATTGCGTCATTGCTCAGGCAAGACAAGGGCTGATGCACCAAAAGCCCAAAATGTTTTTCCTGAGATTAGGGTGTTGTTTATCATAACTAAGGGGCCCCCGCGATGGAATTAATGGGTGACCACTACTGTTCCTAACAAATTGATTTAAAGACTAATGTTTCGCTGATAGAAAATAACACATTCTTGCAGCATTAGAATCCAAAGAAATCCCCCACGCCACTATGTTTTTGATTCAATGAAATTCTGTAGCAGAGCTTCAAGCTGTTAATTCTTTTAAAGAGATCTCTCCAACCAAATCGCATAAACATGCGTAGATCTTGCTGCCGATTTAACCACATAAGATGGATGGATTCTGTTCACACTGTTTTCACTTCGGGACCACTTCACGTGACGTGGTCAAAACTTCACGTGACGTGGTCAAAAAAGGGCGTAATGGGTCGCAGTGAGGGGGGGGGGGCAATGGATAAGGAATAACCGCTTTGGTCTCAGAGCAACTACTTTCTCTTCTTCACCATGTCTCTTTGTTACAAGGGATAGTATAATTCTCACTGCAAAGACGATTCCCACCTCTAATCCCGGACAATGGATCTCAATTTTAACTTCATACTTTAGCAAGGTTTTATTTGGGGTCGGCAAAAAATATGCAGCAATTCCTCGATCATATAGACAGAAGGCCAGCAAAAGTGGTTAGGTAGAGCTCGGATGTGTGTCAGGGTTGTAGCAACTGGGGGCTGTGAAGCCCGTGACACCGAAATAACTTCTTATGTTTTTTATGCTAACAGTGACCATGCAAAAATCTCAATTCTGTCTTAAACGGATTTGTGGTTCATGTCACATATCATCAAAGATCTAAGGGATATCCATACGAATGCCTGGGGGATTCCGTGAACGAAATAGGACATAAACTGGACATAGGAAAATTGCAATCAAAGTAGGTCATTGATGATAGTAGGTCGTGGCAACCAAAAACTTTTTAATTGGCTTACACGTGGCCTTGAAATTCTATTCTAACCTCGATTCTAACACATTTCGAGAGAAATTTCGAGAGAGTCGAAAAAATTGATGTGGACAACAGTACATGATAAAAGAAGTTGTTCTTAATCAGATTTCCAGATCACTCGTTAGACCTACCTTATGTTAGTGTTTTGTTTCTGTTCTTCTTGTGACAGCCTCGCTTCCAAGAAAAGGGCCGGTAAGACAAACCAACAAACAATGTCAATGGCTTGAGTCCTAATAGCTGACACAGTAAACGCTAGGTCCTGTTTTCATTATTTTTTCTCTGCTCGTGAGTCAAAATCAAAGTCGAATCCATTGATAAACTAAATCATTTGTTAACACATCTTTAAAAGAATCGTTTTCGAGCGGTTTGTTACGGTTAAAGGTGATCAGTACCGATCAGTACCAGTGGCGAAACGCAGTTTAGGTACCTTAGTTTGATGAATAATGGTCACCGAACAAAAGGAGATCCAAAATTATATCTATGTACTTCACTTAAGTTCAACTCATTTTCAAAAACTTTAAAGTTCTTCAGCTGTAGCGTTTTTAACTAAACTTCCCCTAGTTAACGAGACGCGTTATCTTGCTGTTGTGTTTGACATGCTCTGCACCCTTGGATGGGACTTTCTTGCAGTCCGTATATAGTGGCCCTGCCTCAGTTTTTCAATAGGGCCCAGTGGTCTCTTTAGCGCCACTGTTCAGTACCATGGCCTCTTAATTTGTTGTCATCTTGCGCTTGGTGTCATACGACGGCTTCCTATGAGCAGTGTTTTTAGCCTTCAAGTGCAGGCTCGCGTACTGGATCGATACCACTTTCTGCTTTGACAAACCATTCCCTTGACTGAACCTGTACTTAACTTTGCCTCATATTCATGCTGCCTGATTTTCCGTGTTGATTGTTTTTTACTTTGATAGTCCCTTCTTTCAAACCATGAAAAGATTTTATTTTCAGAAAGAAGATTTTGATCATCGGGGATATCTAGTGTCGTTTGCCATTTTACTTAGAGTCCGTAGCAACGCCCCCTTTTTACTGAATTCCTTGTTCATCGTACTGTTTTAAAGAAAGACCCTTACAAATCCTAGATTTAGATAAAGTAGAAATGCATTCACCAAAAAGATAGAGCAATATTTTTTTATCAAACTTGCCACCTTAGGCCCGTACTACCATCGTAATAACTTGTTAAATACTTCGCAATTAACATTTTCACAAAATACTCCTATTTCATCATTTATCAATTTCTTTAGCACCAGAATTTACCCTTCACTGATATTATTTGGGGACTACCGCCCCATAACTCCCTAGTGCTCGCAACTACTATGGATCAAAAGCTCTACCTACCACGGTCAGGAAACCGAATGCGTGGCTTCTCAAGACTCCTACTCAAGTACATTTCTTTTGTCTTTCAAAGTAATGGTCTTCCGCCGTTTGCCCTTGTTTGAAACAATCTAACTCCCTTTACAGAACACAATGGTATGGCAGAAACACATGATTCAAGGCATTTATGTTGTGAAATATTGTTTATCGAGCATAAATACATACAAGCTACCTTTACATGATTATCGTGTTAAATAAAATTTCTAATGTTCAAACCTCTTCGGGGTCTATAAATGAATGCCAGTTTGTAATGGAGACATAGGGCGAGTCGTTCACTTGCCTCCAATGCTGTACTGCCGACTGCTGCTTCGCATCCATGCTAAATATCACGTGACCAATGATCTCGTCCTTGCCCATGAAGCTATGACTGATCAGCGTTATCACAAGTGAAAGCGTGTTCAGGGGGTCGCTGCTACTCGTAGATACGTCGAAAACATGCTTTTCGTCCCAGACAGGGTGTTTTGAATTGCGCCTAATTTTCGTTTCTCGCCTGTCCAGACCGTCTTCACGCCAAAGGTTGATTCTGCAGTAGGTGTCTGTGGGCAGGATGAATTTTTGTTAAAAAGATCAAATATCTTAAGGCCACGTAATAAACGCAAAAAGTTAACAGCACCCGCATTAATAAAAAAAAAGGAAATGTCACGTGATCAAAACCATCTTTGGTCCTGTGAAGATAACATTCAGCAAAGACCGTTTTAGAAAAAGAAAGCGAAAATGGCTTAGAATTTAAATGCCCGCAAAGTCTTTAAGTGCTTCAGTTCTTTCTAATGAGGAGTGTATTGATGTGTCATTGCGAAGCCGCCCAAATGCGCCTGTTGCGTGCTTTGACTAACAATGGCAGTATCCAATCTTCCTATTGGCTGTCATACCTACTAGATTGGGTCACATGTTACCCAGCCAGGCTCATTTGGTCGGAGAAAAATAAGCGCATATAATTGTCATACGTACCAGGGTAGCCCACAGCACTGAGTTTTGGCACTTGCTTTGCCTTGTGCACCATGACTTCTAGCTGAGAGCTTGCCGCATTATGGCAAAGTGACAGCATTATCTGTGCACCAAGCTGTTTGAAGAAAACCGAATGTGATATCCATTATTTACTAGGCAAAATAAAATATTCATTATTTAAAAAGAACTAAACTTATTCATTATAAAAAAAGTTAAGGTTACTGCTGCTCCCGTATTCGATATCGAACGTTCAGGAATGCGCTGTTGGGGGGTTTCATCGTCCTGGGCCACGGCATTGTGTGGTAGGGTGGCCAGTTCCTTTTCACGTAGCTCCCTTGTACGTTTCAACTAGGTATTCATTTTCACCTGAGTGAACTGGAGGTCGTCCGTTAACCGGGATCAGACCCTGGGCTCTGGCATGGTAGTCGAGCGCCTTAACCACTCGGTTACCGCGGCACCTTCATTATAAAATGCTTCATACACTTTGATCAAACTGAAAATCTTCTCGGTTTCATTCAACCTTTTTTTGATTATCGTCTCCTTCACGATTGAGTCCAACATTTGTAAGAATACACTTTTCTTTCCCTCCTCCTCTTAGACAAAGCTGTTGTAGGAGTTTGGCTCAATGGGATAAGCTGGCCTTCTACGATCATTGGTTGGTTACAAAAGACAATCAAATTACGTATTTATTCATATAATCAAATAGCACGATATCAAATAAAACATTAACAATGCTTCTGATCAAAGACATGGCAATTTTGATTTGGTGAAAATGAAGGAAAACGGCGCGATGCGAATTCACCGAAGTTTGTTACCTACGCGTTGCGATGTACGTAGTAGGACGCTTCTAATTTGCTAATCTTTGTTTCGCACTTAATGCAATCATCAAACAGCTGATTGTTACCCATATTATTTCATGGCACACCTTCTTTATATCCCAATTTTAAATGTTAGTTACGATTAGGTACTATAATCCTGGCCAAAAGGTTAGTGGACTGGAGAACAAAGCCATTAAAATTGCAACTTTACCCCAATAATATTATCAAAACTCCCCACCCCTGCAGCAATGTTGGTTTTCTGGAAAATACCAAAGTACCTCTTACCTGAAATCTTTTCGGTTTTCTGTAAAATAGCTTTCGAAATGAGTAGAAACAAGCATACCAACATTGACTGTGGGGGATGGAGAGCGTATTTTTTCAAAAAGACTACAATTTGCCAACCAGTCCAATAACTTTTGGCCAGGATTGTAGGTTCATCTTAAACGCGATTCAAGTAAACATTTCGTTCAAAAAACCGCTTACCTCATCCTTGACTAAGAATAAATCCAAACTGAAAGATTCTTTCTCAGTTAGTTTTAATGAGCCAAGAGAGATCTCTGCTTCACCGAGTAACTCATTTCTCGCAATAGCTTCTCTACTGTAAACCTTTAGTTTCAATCGATGTGAAGCGAAATCACTTTCCGATATTTCATAAAACATTCTCTTTTCATTGAAATACGGCTCCTTTGTCCTTCTCTTCACTCGCGTATGCTGTTTTTGCTTCTTTCCTGGAACGAGGTACATTCTCACAAAAGGATTTACATCGTCATTATCTTTCCTCTTTCCTAAATCGAATGCTCTTATGACGATAATTTCTAGTTTCTGTTCGCTGCTGTGGTATTGCGTTGTAAAACAAAGTTTGCCAGTTTTGAGATATTTTCGCTTTTCCTGTCCCCTCCTCCCAGCTATGCGTCTTTTCAGATTTGAAGCCTCGGTTACATCAGCAGGATCCGCCTCGTCCTCACTCCCTTCGGAAACCTTCTCACGAGGCTGTTGCAGGGTTGTTTCCAAGCTGGCTGCTTCGAGGGCGGCAGCTAGAGCATTTCCTCGCTCCCCTTCAAGTATGCTTGGTTGTGACAATGAAACTGCAAGGAAAAGAGCGAATCTCGAAGTGAATATGTCCAAATAAATTCAATGGTCTTCTATTTGTTCGATCATACAATAGGCTATTGTTACATCGTCCAATCAGCAACACGGGAATCATTCCCAACGATTTCTCAATGTCAAATGCACCGCAACAGGCACCGTGGCAGACACCGTAGCAGGCACTGCGCAGCTATTGGGCTAGTAGGGGCTATAGTCCCCCTTTTTGCAATGATGGGCTAGAGATTCGTTTAGAATGTTTACTGGAAACCTTTTTTGTTCATTTTCTAAGTGTTTTATATTGTTTAATGATATGATTTAATTTCTAATTTGATTAGCTTGCTGTTTTCTTATCTTAAAGTTAATTTTATCTATTTTTATAGTTATTGATATCTTCTCTGAATCAGAGTGTTTGTAAAAATTGAATAGAAACAAGCAAGAATTTTCTAGGAGGGGCGTTCTAGAGGGCGTGGCCTCCACTTTTAAACTGGTGCGTGGTCCCTGCACCGCACAGCCTGTTGTTAAAGTCATGTCTAACTAGCAAGACACTTCGGTTTTCATTTGTTTATAAACAATGTAAAAAGCTGCGTTAATACACTAAACAATGTTGAAATAAAAAACAGATGCAACAATATTGCAAAAAGTACAGGACTGAAGAACTACAATACTACAATATTACGGTTTAATCGCCCAACTACAAGGACAAAGACTAAGAAAGGACGAGATCAAAGAATTTTATTTGCTTAATTCCACTGCAACCAACAACAAAAAATCAATAGAAAAAATCCATATAAACTAAACTTGAAGCAAACAAAAATAATGGCAAAGAAATTTTAAGCAGAATTAGGCATGGTCTGCGGGCAATTAAAAGAGACTGGCACGATAGCCTCGTTTTCAAGTTTCTGAGAATTGAATCCATGGCACCTTACTGAAATTGAAAGTGAGCCTTCTATGCGGTCGGCAACAAAGAACAGCCCATGACTGCCAATGCTCGTGTTGGCAAAATATTGCGGCTGGCGTACCTCAAGGACCAACATTAGGCCCCATCCTTTTTCTTATTAAGATGGATGAAAGAAGATCGATGCTTTAAAGATGCATGAAATGGTCTGCATGAACCATTTGCAATTGATGATTTCTGTTCTCTACTGAAACTTGTTCTAGATAGAACCAAGGAGCTAAAAGACGCGACAAATTACCAAGTGAAACATGTCTCAGCAGACACTTATAAGGCGGACATCTTTGTCACTTCCCTGCATCTCTGTCGCATCTATACAAATCCTTTGGGAAATGTAATGTAAATTCTGCATAAATCGAATTTTTCTACAAAGAGGACCGCTGACACCTTTTCCCGCAGCTCTAAACATAAATAACTCCCATAAGGCCAAAACAGACTACGGCAAATCCTTTACAAAAAGCTTTACCCAACCAAACAATCTACAACACTATCTTTTGATCTTTGCCGGTTTCAGTCGAGGTGCTCTAATGATCTGAGACCGTTTTATCTTGCCTTTATTAATTTGATAGGTACGCCTTTATTATCAAGGTAAATGTTTAACGAAAAGTGGGATTTGTTTAACAAGCCACGTATTTGAAACATTAACGCTTTACAAGAAATATCCTTATTTCAAATAAGCGATGTTACAAATAAACTTTCAATTTTCCCCGCAATTTGAAGACTCCCCTCAACAAGCAACTTACCTTTCTTTCCTTCAGCTCTCAGGCTCTGCACAACAGCAACACTTATTCTCCGCTGCCTCTCTTTCGCAGATGTATTTCGCCCTCCTTTTTGATCGATATCTGACGTTGAGTATCTCGTGGACACGTCCATTTCCGTACTTGAAAACGAGGCGACAGAGCTTGCTCGATCGAAATCCGACAAAGCTGCCACTGAGAGGCGAGAAGTCTTATCCTGATTCCATGACCTGAGGTCATTGTCAATGCCAGCCGCCACACGACGCTGCTTGCTGATTGGACGACTCACGAAAGTGTCATCGCGTTCGCCATGCTGTTTTAAAGAGAATATATTATGCATAATCAGAGATTGAGAAGGCTACTGCTAAACAAGATCGCATACAACTGATTTTATCGAAGACACCAAGAGTGTTTTAATCAAGTCACGGAATAAGGCATTGAATCGAAGGTGCGTTTTCCAATTGGGCATGACAAGTTATATTTTAAAAAGCAAAGATAGATTTGGACGTAGGTTATAGATTTAGTTCTGAGAATGGTATGCACAGGGTTAAGAAAGAAAGAGGGTTAGAAAAAGTTTTACTCCCATTCGAAAATTATCTCAAAAGTGAATTATTTTTAATGCGGAAATGGGAAAATAAAATTGCGGTCAAAAGATCGAATCGGAAAGTTAGATGCCACCGTGAACACGGTCAGAGGAAACATTTCACATTCCAGGCTACAGGAAGAGGGTACATAAAGCTTGGAATGGGAGACGCCCTCTCTATTAGCAAAACGTGGGTGCAGAGGTTGGGAGCACAGGGGTTGCAGGGATAAATATATTTTTTTAAAAGGAGCGCACGGATACAATGTGCATGCTTTTTTGATTTTCAGAGGCTTTGGGCATACCCTTCGTAACCCTCATTCCCTTGTTCTGATGCCCGTTGCTATGAATATTCAGAATGCATTTCACAATACCTTGTTTATAAATAGCAGGTAATTTTAACAAACAAATCTTGGCTGGCTCCTTCTTACCTCTTCACCATCCACAGTCAAAACCGGCCTAAGGCCACCAATGGCCATCTTTCTACATCCATTTCTCTTAGCTGACGAATGGGTGCTATCTTCACTCTCCGAGCGTTCCGCTGGTAACTGTTCTCCCACTGTCCGAAGAGAGAACGGTATCGTAAAATCCGGAATGGCGATGCTCGGTTTTGTGTATTTCGTCTTGTTAGCGTCCGACTTTTGGCTCTGCCTTTGTTGTTGCGATCTTCGGTAAATCAGCCAGAAGGCCAATAAAACCAGAATGAGGAACAGAAAGACGGCGATCGGCAGCAGCACATACTTGAGCACGAACGCTAAAAAAGGAAAACAACCGACGGATTATATAACAAAATTGGATATACCTGAAATATCGTTTCTTGAAAGAAACAGGAAAGTCAAACCAGAATTCATAATACGCAGCTACAGAGAAAATTGTGGTTTATATTATCTATTTACTAATAGTAGTTGTGATTCTAAGCTAACGATTTTGTCACTACAGCTGTATCTTGGAAAACAAGCAGTCACTAGTTGCAACATAATTTTTTCTCGATTTATAGTCTCGATTTATAGTGTATGTCACTCCTTATGCGCTAGCTACTCCCCAGCTACGCCCTTTATACGAAGATTGCCTGAAAAATTAGAGGAAGGTTTTTGCAGGAAAAATTTTGACCGGAGAAAGGTTAAGGACTTTTCTGGACTCAAGGAAAAGGAGCTGAATTGAAGACCTTAAGAAATGATATATGATTTTAGAAAACTTAAATGTTTGAAGGGGGCGAGATAACCAACAATGTTTGAATCACGTCAGCAGACAGCAACAAACAAAGGGAATGTTTGCCGTAAGATGGATTCCTTTCGAAATAAATCATCATCATCAGGTACCATCTTCAATCAGTATCCCAAAATCTGAGTTTTGGTTTGTTGTCATGGTCATAGATAAAACTCGAAATAAATAGGGAACTGGTACCTAAGATCACCATTCAATTATTCAAACAATACTGAGAAGATACGGGTAAGACAGTTGATACAACGACTGAAGAAGTTCTAGTTAACGTTTACGCGAAAGAAGGTTGATAAGACAGAATAAAAGGCTTGCAATTACTGGCAAGATGAAAAGGAAAAAGTAAGAGAAGGACATACAATTGACATAAACTGGGGGCTGATGTCCTGCGAGAAAAAAATAAAAAGGGGAGGAAGAATATAAAGAATAATAAAATGAAATAAGACAGGAAGCTGTAAAGGAATAAGAAGAAAGTTAATAAGAGGAAAGGCAGCCTGGTAAACAATATTTGTCCTTAAATGGCCCATTTACTCTAAGGTCGCTAATAATCGTTCCTCATTAATCAGTGTGCAACTTTGAACCTCGTGTTTTTCCAACCACACGCGCACTTTGAGGTTTAAAATATTATGGAGTTCGACTCAACCTATTATAATTATAGCGAAATGTTCTTATTTTCAAGATTTTTGAAGTGGAAAGTTCGAGGAGACAAATATATGAGTGACGTGTACTTTTCAGAATGAATGCAAAAGCCTCAAGACATTAAAGCACTTGAAACAAAAGGGTTGGCTCACCTTGTGCAACAGGAAAAGTACCATTTAAAAAACAATACGCTTAAAAATGCAGTGTGATAAACCTTGTTTGTAGCGATTTAGAATTTCACCCTGTGTAAGTTTTTTTAATTTAGCAAGTTCGTTGCAGATGACTGGGTTTACTTAATGTGCGGATGCAAGGCAGAAGAAACATTTTGGAAAAGAAAATGGTTGTTTGTGAGAGTAAACACTTAATTGCTACACTTTTATCACATTAGAGGAGGTATGCCAGATCCAGTGGCGGCGCCAGCCAATACGCTCTGGGGGGAAAAACAAAAGATTTTAGACCACGCCCCTTTAAGCACCAGAAAACACCCTTTTACTAACAAGGAACGCAATTTTTACCTGAAGGGAACGTCCATGACTCACTTTTGGCTATGTAAAGGCAGTTTGAAAATCATAGGATTACATCACAAAAAATACGTTGCCAAAATATTACCCCTCCCCCAACATTTTCTAATCGGATTTAGACGAAATGCAAAATTGATCCTGCCGAGAACTTGGGGGGGGGGGACGTGTCCAGCTACTGCCAGGTACGAATATTATCTTCTAGAGGTTCATTCTGAATGCAGACAGAAGAAGGCCATAAAATAGAAACTACTATTTATTTTCAGGCATGCCCTTCATGTTATATTCGTTCATAACCATGTAATGTAAGTTGATATCACGTGTAATCTTATAGCTTAAATCAGACAAACTTTCATTTGGCCACAAATACGGAATACAATAAAACCTTAGCAATGTTAGTTCATGGTAAGATTTGCAGGCCTGGAATGTGTAGATGTGACGTAAGCAACTATAAAAACATGCGAGCCAATTTTTTATGACACACCATCCAGACACAAGGCTTACTAGGTGAAATCCTTATCTAGCACCCCTCAGTTAAAGGGGGCTTTCTTCTGACACCTCTTATTGCACGCATTTGATTCACTTTATCAAAAAAAACATGCTAACAAGCGGCCCCAGAGCAGCCTGTTTACATAGGTCAGCATTCGCAAGATTCCTATTTTCAAAAAAGGTACGTTTTTTGCATTAATCACAAAGGAGACCTTTCAATAAAAATGCGTAGGAAATTCACAGTCATTACACGAGAGACTCTAGATGGAATGACCTGAATATTCGAAGCTTGCTTCTCAGGTCAAAACAAATCCGATTGGTAAGCACTTTATTTGATAAAATGAAGGATTACTCACACAGCATTGGCCTCCAGCTTCAACTGCAATCTCTTCTCTCTCTCGTCAAAGTTAAAATATCATTGAGTTTGGCAAGCTTCGATCAACCATATCCTTCATGTTATATTTCCGTTTTCAAGTCCAAATACTTTCGTTTTAATCGCTGTTGATTTTCCCCATTAGTGGAAGATGTTTTCGTGTAGCGATGACATCCCCCTTAACGACTTTTGAAACAAAACGCCCCTCAATGCTACAGCGGTAATTGTCCATAATTCAAAAAGAGACATACTAGGCTCAGCGGCTGATTGTCATGTTAATCGCATTCATTCAATATTTCTTTGTGTGACTCTTCCTTCCCTGTAGACTCGCTTTGATCAGTAACCCATGATTGATTTTGTGTTTGAGGAAATGTTGGCCAGTTTGCGGAAAATTGGCGAAATACACTCCAGTCTTGCGGAAAATTGGCGAAATTTGCAGAATCATCCAGTTTTTAGCGATATTGTTCAGTCTTAGCTCGCATATTTGTGTTTCGTTTTTCAGCAGTTGCCTGTCTTGGGACGTTCATTAAAAGGATCGCAAAACTCAGATTTCAAAATACACAGATCTCACATCTTTAACATACGAAACTCGCAGAACAAGCGATTTGCAAAAAGAATTCCTATATTGTGACGTCAAAAAATCTATTTTTAAAATTTTTCGATTTTGGATCCCAAAATCTGAAAAGGCATCATTAAATCAGTTACAGGTGTTACCAATTGACAGAGAAATGGTCACAAGAGCACTAGCTTTTGCCCCATCAAACCTCTGTTGTTTCATTTCTGTTCATAGATTTTTGAACAGGGTCAAAATAACAGTAATCCGTTAGCAAACTCCAAATCTTCTATTGACCATAGCTCAACTGATTTTAGACATATTTGACTGATCTTGAATAACTGAAACTATTTCTTCTTATTGGTTACAATTTTGAAATTCTACAAATAGTTTCTTTGTGACGTCACTATTAAGAACTACGATTGGAGATCTCTTCAAAAGAGCTTTTAATATTTCGGTGCAAAAATCTGCAATGACATCCTCAACAATGAAATAAAAATGGAATCAACTCACCTTTTCAAAAAACAAACGAAAACCTACCTCTTAGGCCTGTGAATTAAAGTCATTATAATAAGAAAGCTTGCAACGCTATCTTTAAGTATTTCCTCCCGGAAGAACAGTACTGTTATATTATATTATTTGTTTCTTTCTTCCGTACGCTAATACATTATCTATTTTCTTTTTTAATTTATTTAATTAAGTTCATTAGATAAATTCACTGAAGGAGTATCATGATGGAAATGAAAAAATGAAAAATGAACTAGAATATCTCTTTTTTCAAAAAGCGTGGTTCTGTTCAAGAGCGGGTGATGTTCCCCCTAAAACCATACCAGACTTGAAAGAAGTAAGAAAATTTTAAAGAATTCATCCAGGCTCCAAGCGAAAAGTTGATAAGAATAACGGGCTAGAAAAATTTCAAGGTGTTCTTAGTAAACAAAGTGTTAGGCCCGATGTCAGTTAATGATGTAAGAGTGACTATGTGTATCAGAGCACCCAACCCATCAAATATGATAGTTACCCTCGCCATGCAAGTAAGTCGGTAGGACAGGAGCAATGTATTGTGGAATTCCACAGTGCATTTTCTATTGTTTTGCTGTTTATTTGTTTTGGTGTTTAAGCTTATATTCTTATAATTAACTGCGTGCATTGATACGTAGCAACAGATGTATTTACTAATCATTTGAGCATAATTATACTAATCCTGTCTTTTCCGTGTTTCAAAAATAACTATACCCATAGGACTAATCGCGAACTGCTTTGTGTGCAGGCGAAGTAATCTCGTAAATTTGGTTGAGTTGTTGGTTTTGTTGATGTTGAGTAATAGATTCGCTTAGAGGTTATATGTTCGAATGAAGAATTGGAAACCTCGCTAAACTTGTATTTTTGAGATCTACTCTGACAAAAGAACCAGCAAGAACATGAGAAGTTCTATTACAATGTCCGAAAAGGCAGCAAATTGCCCTTTTAGAGTTGAGTTCGACGAAAACGATAGACAGTATTTGCAACAACATCACAATTTGGTGATATTAAAAGTCCGATTCGATAAACCCGTTTAAAAATGATTACAATTCATTACGACCCATTGTAATGGCCCCGTCTACACGAGTACGTTTTCAAATGAAAACGCAACTTTATTTTTGCGTTTTAGCTTACTGTCTACATGAAAACGGAAAATCTGTGAAAGAAAACGCAACTTTTTGAAAACGCTTTCCAAAGTGGAATTATTTGATGACGCAACTTTTTAAAAACAATTCAACAAAAACTCAGCATAAACATGTGCCTGCGCAGGTTTGACGAAAAGTGGCTGTCGAATCGAAAGCAGAACTCAAGCTTACAAATTCTAAGTAAATACAATGAGGAGGAAAATCTTTTCTCCTCTAAGACCTTGGTTACCATACGTTTTAGTCCTAACTTAATTTGGAGTGTAGGTGTTTCAGCTAATTAGATAATACGGGGACAATGCACAAGTAAATGGGAGAATACCCTAAAAACAGCAAGCTTGGGAAATTTTTTCAACAAGCAGGTCCAAGAAATATCCCTCAACTATCGGTTCTCTTTGAACGTATGGAAATAGTTGCACTTTTTCCATGAAAGTAGGTTCTAGAGCACTGATTCTACTGTAACTCAGGGCCGTCGCTTCGGGGGGAGGGGTGTGGGGGGTGTGACACCCCCCAGACTCTAACCTTGTCGGCAAATCTTCGAAAATGGAAGTTTTGTCGTCAACCTCTTGGAAACTGGGAAATTTTCAGAAGAAAGACAGATAATTTTGCCATTTTCAAATAGATATTATCGGTTGTTGATGACAGCACTAGTCACAGTTGAAATTTATGAAAACTTAACGAGAATAATTGATGATCGTTCAAACTCTCTCGTGCTAAAGGCAAGAAAGTTGCGCAGGAATAAAGCTTCTCAAATTGGGAAATTTTTGGAATCAACTTTGCGAAAGAAGCGAAATAGGAGCTTTGCAAAAACAAACTTTCGCGTTTTAGCGAAAATCATGGATGTAAAATTTGTCCAACAGAATAATTAATCGTCAAAGTTTTCAAGAGGACCAACAGCAAAATTTTCTGGATATTTCACAAAAATAAATTTTCGCAAATTTAGTATTTCAGGAAGTTTTGCGTATCAATCATCCGCGATTTTAGGACATAAACGCTAAAAAACGCAAAGGTTCCTTCCCTCGAAAGTTTCTTCCCGTGAAAATTTCTTTCCGCAAAAGTTTCTTTCCGCAAAAGTTTCTTCCTTGAAAGAAGTAAGCAACAGTTAAAGGCCTTCCCCTGCTGCCCTTTAAGTTTTTCTTTTCTCTGAAACCCTCTGCAAGGTGCATGCTTAAAAGTTATAATGAAGTATTTCTGGATGCTAATTGTTAAATGAACAACGTGTTTAGAAGAATAAAGCTTGGTACAGAGTAAGGAATCTGTATCGTTTTAAGTTCTCTTAATGATGATTTAGTGTGAATAAGTTTGTAGATAACTAAATTTCAAATTGTAGCCAAGATACTAACCTAGACAAATGAAAAGATGACACATGAAAGAAAAGAACATGCAGGTTGAATTTTTTGATTATTTTCTTGGCTTAATTTCAGAATATATATGATTATATATATATATATTTATTAATTATCATATTGCTGTCTAGAGTGCTCAACTTACCGGAGCGATTAGATAGACTAAAATAAACAGACTATTGTGACACAACTCTGAGTTTCATGTGTAAACAATCATCAGGTGTATAAAAGAACACAAGCTAACGGCAAGCAAGATATAACGGTGAAAACGAATAATCGAACACAATCAAACGAAGTTAATTGTGCAGAGTGATAAATCATAACAACTACATTCTAAGATCGAAAATTGCTAATCAAAAGTTTGTTTTGGTGTCTACATTGGCTTATAAATTCTGTTCTATTATAAAGTATTTTATTGTCCCCTAAAGATTGAATTATATAAAATTTTTCTGTCAGGCATAATTTACAAAAGTTGCTTCTAGCTGTGCTTTTTATTCTCTTGACAATTCTCCATTTAATGGTTGGTATCTTTCCTTGTTCCTTCAATTTCCAAATATATTTTGAAAGTTCGGTACTCTTTTTATATCTTTCGTGTTTAAAATCTTTGTTATGGTTAGCATATCGTAGTTTGAATGTACCTTCGGTGAGGCCAATATATTTTTTCTTTTCATCATCTTTATCGTTGCTACATGTTGCTTCATATATGAGGTTGGGTGTTAAACATTCATTTCCTAATGGGCAGTCGTCTTTGTTTTTGCAGTTACATCCATATTCTTCCTTGCTTTTTGGGTTTAAAACAGATTTGTTGTGTGAGGATATTATGGAACCTATATTTTTCATGCAGCTGTAACTAACCTAATTACATATAGATTGAGTGATAAATAAATGAAACTAAAAAATAAGAAAAAATAAAATGAAACAAAAAGTTTCAAGACCTCTTGTGGCCGTAAACTTTCTGAAGAAAATTTCCTGTGAAAAGAGTTTGGAATGTATAATATATAATATATAATATATATTTATTTATTTAATATATATATATAATCATAAGGCAAATGCTGACAGGAGGGAAATTCTTTCCACAAGGGTGCTGCCCAATTGTATCGAACTACTCTTGGTCGGAATCGAACTCCAGTTTGCTGAGCCACACGGCCCAATGAAATGAGCGATAAAACTCCGAACCCAACACTGGAGATCTCACTGAAGCCAAGGCAGTTTTAGTTTCTTCTGTTTCGGCTTTAAGCCTTCATCAGAGCTATTTAAACCATAGATATATAATCATAAGGCAAATGCTAAATATATGTATATATATTAGGTTCGCTTGAAAATATTGCAAAAATTGTCAGACTAGGATTGCTATTTTGATTTTTCATTAGAGTTTCTTAGAGTTACAAATGGAACCATTGTTTTGCTGTTATTATGCAGAGTTTAACTCCATACATAGAATTCTTGATTTAAATAGAGAGCCACAACCGTCAATAATTGATTTGAACTGAGCATATTTCAGCCTTTTCTCGCATTAGTTGGTGTGGCTTAAAAATGTTTATCTTCCACACCCTGAACCGGGACCTTTTGGTTTGCTGGCCACCCTGCAATATAGCAGTTCGAGGAAAAATATTCGCGAGTTTTATCAATGATAATTATAATTGTTTGAGAACCACGCCCATATCTGTTGCCACGCCCATGTTGTCGGCAAACCACTGGTTTTGCACCCCTCTCATGAAAATTTTCTAGCGACGGCCCTGCAGTGTAACTTGCTTGCTTTCTGGCACATACCACTGGCACATTATTTACATCGACCGTAGAAAATTCACAGCCAATATTATGATTGTTTTAAAAACGGCTTTCGATACGGTGTCATCCAAGTAAGGAATTCAAGCTCTTGAGCTATTGGCAGCAATGCGCAAAGTTCATTTGAACATGGAGCGGTATCTAAAAGCGGTTGTGTTAGGTGTGGTGTTCCACAAGGCTCGTGTTTAGGTCCGCCACTCTTCTTAATCTACATCTGGTTTTAATAACAGGATAAAGACTCAGGGTGTTGTTATTACGTATTCTTGAGATATGTTTGAATGCAGGCTTTACCGAAAGTGCTATACAGAAGACAGAATGCAAGAATTTCCTTCATGCACCTCACTCGCTATGGATTCAGATCTTTTATACCTAATTGCAGATTTTGGAATCTATTTTTCATAAAATCGCTTCATTCAGTTAGATGCAGGAATTGCTATTTAAATATTTTCCAACTGGTTGTCTACCCTTTGGAAGACTTTTGATAATAATTTTCTTTAAAAGAAGGGCCACCAAAAGGGAGACAAAGGAACAAGTTGCCCTAGGGTCTCCAGGTCTAGGGAGCCACATAAAGTAATGAATTCCATCTTTAAAATTGAATTAATCAAACGAAGCAAAAGTATACCCAAGAGAGTAAAATGTTTAAAACAATTCAAGCAATGACTGCAATAATTCTTTTAAAATGCATTTTTAGCTTATCTTAAGGGCATGGTCGCAAAACATTTTTGCCCGCTTCGCTCGCAAAGAGTCACTGCTTTCACGTTTGCCTCAGGACCTCCGAAAGCAATCGGCAGCCCTGATTATAATAATGGAAAAAAGTCAACTTTCATATATGAATTTTTTTTTATTTAGGAAACTCCTTCTTGTATTCAATAACACAATTTTATCGCATAATTGAGATTTTCCAGCCACAAATTTCAAACTCTTTTCACAGGAAATTTTCTTCAGAAAGTTTACGGTCACTAGAGGTTATAGAATAACAGCCTGATAAAGATTTGCTTGTAAACTTATTGTGAATAGTTTATGATTGTCATTAGTTTATATTTATTTAATTAGTTTCCTTTTTTATCTGTTTCAGTGGATTTTTAATCTGTTAAGTTTTAGCACCGCCCCTGAAAATCAGTCATTCTTACTGACTAATTAAATAAATATAAACTAATTTTAAATGAAATGAAATAAATTTGTGTTTTCCTTTCTAACTATGCCGACGAGCGGTGAGGTGTGAGGCTGGACAACCCTCTTTTTAGCATCTTGTGATAGCGGCCAGTGACAGCAGGAGAGAAAAGTTATCGCTTCATGTTCGAAGCGCGTTCAATTTCTCTCGTTTGCTGTGTGTAAAAACTTCACTATCCACTGGTTTTTTCGCTTAAATCCGACAACCGCAAGCTTCTCTAGATCCGCAAATCCGTAAAAAATCCTTAATCCACGTACAAAAATACCCACAATCCAAAAGATATAGCACCTTAATCATAAATAAACAAGATTCCTTCCCCCCCCGAGGGGGCTCATTGTCTCTTTGGTTACATGCTGCATTTCTTATCTTATTTCATCCTTGAATGCAGGAGGCTTCAGTTTAGCACTTATCACATTTGCAATTTCGGTTCTTCGATGAACACCGATCTGTAAGATAATATTATCAGAGAACGCCCCTTTTGTTAAAATATTATCAGAGATTCTGCAATGGCGAGAGCAGCTAAATGTCGTCCCTGTGTATTTAAGTTTAACTGTTTCATCACTGGACAT
Organism: Rhopilema esculentum; assembly: GCF_013076305.1. The sequence goes on along the minus strand of NW_027019384.1, from coordinate 85,942 downwards.
CACGTATATAAAGATATATAGACCCCATGTATTCAAGAGGAGCTGACCTGTAAAAGAGAGCTTGATAATCAACACGATCAATATTCCGTGGAAGTTCTGAAAGATTGAGAAATTGTAGGGCACATTCCACGACTATTTTCTAAAACTTGCACCCTCATTTTGCTGTCCGGTGGCTCCATGAAAGTTTGCGTGACAGGAAAACGAGAGAACAAAAGAGGAAAGGGGCTGGAGGTCCCTTGTTTAGTGACTATCAAGGTTTCAGGACATATTTTATCAAAAGTAGAACCATTTATTAAAGATATTTGTAAAAGACTTAGTGAAAATAATTGAATCTTTTATATGGAAACTGCTTTAAGTTATTTTTCTGTCAATAGACGGTAAGAGATATGATATTCAAAAAACCAGGCCGGATATAGGCGCCACGGATATAGGATACAGGCCGGATATATTAAAGATCAAACAATGGAAGGATAATTGCAGCTGCAGGCTATTTAGAAACTTTGTAGCACATGTCGGAGTCTTGACATGAATTGTCTAACATTAATATTTTCAACTATTAATCTAATTAAATCCTAGGCTTTTTTATTTATTTCTTTAAATAGCTTTTATATCACTGTATAATATTATTATTTTTATTCCTGTAAATAGTAGGCTTTAATTAGCTTATCGTTTAGCTACTACTGTAAAGAACGCCTACTGTAAATAAATGAATTATTATTATTATAATTATTATTATTATACGGCGCCTTTATCCGGATATAAGCGCCGGCGCCTATATGCCAGATTATAGGGTACCTGGAATGCACTGGCGCAACTGCAGTTTACCCGCGTTTTGCACGCGTGAACAGTACCTGTGGTAGATTTGAAGTCCTTGCGGTGCTTGGTGTCTCTCTTCCGAAACAGACGAGATGGCGCTTAGGGCTTTTACCAGAAGGCTGCGGGATGCTTCCAAAGTACCCAAATTTCTCCAAGATCAAGCCTTAATTGGTAACCAAGCAGCCCCAGTTGTGAATGCTGGACTACAGAAAAGAGAATGTAAGACATGTTTTGTACAAACATGTTCTTTTACTTTGTCTTGTCCGGGCCTAAGGAAATTCAGGTGCAACAAACATGTGACCAGAGAATGATATGAGTGGGGTTCCAAAAACGGCCTGAGCCAATTCTAAATAACCGGTAAAAAACTGTTGAAGATAGTGGACGGATATAATAATAAACAACTAAATGGTTTTAAGCTCTAAATCTGATCCTAACTTTCTTGTTTTCCTACTTTTACCCTAACCATCTCATGGTACCGGGCTATCAGCTGGTCAAACGGATAGGATGTCAGTTAAAATGCTTGTTCACCTGCATTTCCATTTAAACATTTTCTATCATTGTATCTGCTGGTGCTGCACATGTGTGCTGCCGATGTCTTAGGCCATGGCTTTGCCAGGCGAAGCCCATCGAGCAACAAACACACCTGGATTGTATGGAAGACCAAAACGATGCTTAAGTTGTAGAAAAACTCAAAACAAAGTGTTATTGATGCCTTAAGAGCAGCTGTTGCGCGACAGTTTTCAAAATATATGTCTTTTACTGTTGTACTCTACATTAATTGGATGCTTTTTGTTAACAACTAATGTAAGCTGTTCTTCTTTTCACCTAAAATTTCTTGATTTTTCAAGTTTTCAAAAGGTTTCTTGGCTATAATTCATGTTTTATGATATATATTGCTACAAATGTTAACAACAGGCAGGATGTTTAAATTGGAACCAACTTCTGGTAATCATGAAAACTGAAGGCTACGTTAAGTACACACCCACTAATTTTCTGCCCAGCTAAATAGAGTTCTTCAGTGTGACAAAAATCGGTTTTTGATTAAAATTTATTTAAATTTGACCACATGACCTCAAAGGACACCATCAAAATAAGTTAAAATGCCCCAAAAATCAATCAAAAGCTTGAAGAGGTGTTTTCAATGAAAGATTTGAAATGTGCTATATGATTGTTATTGTCCTCAAACTAAGAGCTTCAGTTTGTTTCAAAATATCTTTTTTCCAAACGATTTTTAATTTTTGCCCCCAAAAAACCATGATCTAAGTTAAAGAATTCTCAAAATGTATTTTTGTGATGTTGTCGGTTATGAACTCTATGGATGCCCCTTTTACGGATGAGACTAATGTGCCCTTCTTAAGTTTAAGGTTAGATATTGTCTCATGTTTTTTAAAATAAGAGTTTTTGCCTCAGTTCCATGCATATGCCTTGTTTTGAAATTATTAAATGTTGTATATATATATGACTGCACAATGTTTATGGTAATTAAAAATGAAAATAAAACTTAAGTAAGGGAAAATTGCAGAAATCCACAAATAAAATAATAATTTGACCCCCATGTTGCTGTCAGCACCAGTGCCACTTAAGCACAGATAATGGAGATGAAACTTAAAATGACACCAAGATGATAGCAAGGAATTTTTGCGAAAATCTGCAAACATAATGTTAATTTGATCCTCATTGCCACATAAAAAGTCTTAACTTGTATTCAATTTTTTCCGTGATGCATGCTACTAGTACTGTGCATTTCACACATTAGTCTATCTATTCATTGATATTCTTGGAATTGCAATTGAATATCGAGGGGCCTTGATATTTAGCTACTATTCTCTTACACTTCTGTCATTACCTGTCATTCTTCTGCTTTTAGAAATTTTTGGTGAATAAAAATTTTTGTTGTGTTACATTTTAATTGCGTCTATACATAAATTATTTATATAATTCTTTGGTGTGATGATGGTTTTTTATCTCGCAAAACTTGTGTGTGACAAGCTCAAATTATTTTGAACACCATGTAAAAATACAGAGGAAAAACATGCCAAATTTGTATTCTGAAGAAGTATATTTTGTTTTTGAATACCCCTAGTATTTTAATAAACCTGTTCAAATAAAAAAAATTTGTTAGTTTCTCTGTGTAAAAATGTTTTGTTTTCAATTCTACAGATAGTAATGGAGGAAAAATCAAAGTCGACAAACCGATAGTAGAGATTGATGGGGATGAAATGACTAGAATTATATGGGCAAAAATAAAGGAAAAGGTATGCATTTTGCTTTTAATGGTAGAATGTTTTTGTGAGTTAACAAAAGGCTTCATTAACAAACTGTCTCTCGTAGATATTGCTTATAAGTTTGTTTAAGTAGAATACAAGCTGACGAAAAATTGTCTAGTATAATGCCAATATTTAAGTTGTCTATGTCTATAACTAAAAATAATAATAATGATAATAATAATCTACATTTATGCAGGATAAAAGACTTGGTCAGCTTGCTCAGAAGCTGCTATCAGTCAAGGTCTTGTTGAAATTAAGGTTAAAAAGGAAATTAAAGGATGTCAAATTTATAAAAAGCCTAAAAATTACATATTTTAACTTCACTGTCAAGTTGATGTGTAGTGGCAGAGCATATCTTTCAGCAAAATTTGTTTAAAATGTTGTTTATAGCTTATTGCCATGACAGCTTGTCTGAAGAAGTTATCATATTATTTATTATTACAATTAATGAAGGAGTTATTACAATTGGCCACTTACTACATCACTCATTATGCATTTCTGTTTGCGACTATGCATGCCACGTCTACAAGAAACATTTTTTTCCATCAATATAAAATACAAACATATAAAAACAATTTCAGAGTTGAATCAGTGACAACGCAGTGACATTTAAAAATGCTTCATTTCTTTTGGGATACAAAACGTTTGATTTGTTTTTACTAAGCAGACACACTGTGTCCCCCCCTCCTATTGTTTCGAGTTTCTACAACTTTTGTGCATGCAACCATTTTTTCTGATAGAACATCCACAGAGATGCCAGAAAATATAAGGATTTCTTTGTTCGACCATGGGTAGGGGTATCTCAAGATTTGGGTTTAATTGAAGAAATTTTGGCTAGCCTATTTTGAAATGTATATATACTACCAGGACAAAAGTATTGCAACACCTGCGAAGGCGATAAATGGCGGATCTCGCAATACCTTTTCTTGTTGTCTGATTAAGCTATTGTTTAATCAGCCAATGGCGCGCAAGTAAAACTGCGAATTCAATGAAACGTAAATTTGAATATTCCATTTTCATTTTTTCAAAATTTGAAATCAGCAATTCAAGTAACTTTTAATTAAACAAACTTTTTGTAGAGGTGCTTCTGGCTCTGATAAATGCAGAGAATTGCTTTGTAATTGATGCAAAAACATGGTTGATAAAATGCACTGGCATTCTCCTTCATTCTCCATAAGCTCTCTAAATCAGTTCTTGTTTGGACCTTAGAGAACCTAGTGGATTTTTGGCAACAAGAAATTTTTGCTTATTTTAAGGTTAGGTCTTTGTGATGGCCGAGGAAGGACATAGAGTTTGCAGATTTTCAGGTAAATTTGAGTAAAAATGGCCTTGTAGGGGGGATGCATTCATTGCTTTTATGATAAAAACTGCCTTCGTCATTTTCCTAGCATTGATTTGATTCCACCAAAGAGACTGTTTTGCATTATTTTGACATAATTCACTGCATTAACTCGCACATCACTAGTTGATGGTTTATCAATTTTTATGGGCCTAAACTGTACCCAAAAAATTACCCAAGGTGAAATGGAAAATTTCGGGGCTAAAGAAGTCCCTGATTTGTTGTTTCCTGATCTCTCGCTATTTTGCTATCATTTTCTGTAAAAAGTTTCAAAATCTTTAGAATGAAAAGACCAGTTACACGAAGTTTTGTCACAACTACTCACTCCTTATCCTGTTGATATTTTGATTTTACCACAGCAGATATTTTTTCTTATAACAGTAAAATTCCCTACGTTCTATTGTAAATCTTCTGAGTATTTCGAGATCCACAATAAATTCCAAAGATTTTGACTACTGGTTTAGCATGATTATTTTCTTATTTAAGGGGAATATTTCAGCGTAAAGACTTACAATTGCGAAAATTCCATTTTTTTGGATGCCATTTTCATTTGGGTGTTGCAATACTTTTGTCCTGGTAGTGTATGTGTGTAGATATCAGCTAAGACCTGTTCACTCAATACAGATAAATATCACGTGATATCATACCCAGGGCACCAGGTTTTAGGGTTATGGGAGCTCAATGCCCATTTTCAATTTCAAAAAAGGAGAAAATTTCTAGTTTTGCTTTTATTTTTGCAACGTTTTACACTCCACCTAAAGATGCTTTAAGGGCAATGTTTTTAGTGACTTGAAATAAAGTGCCATGAGTTTTCTAGGAGCTTGTTTAATTGAGCACTTTAATTTTGCTTAGAGCAAGACCTGTCATACCCTGTTCACCATTTCTTTTAAACTTGATTAATACATATATATATGATGTTATTGTCAACGTAGACTATAATTTTGATTAATAAAACTTCAGTTATAAGTAGCTGGCAGTCACATAAGCAAAAACCCTAAAATTATTTGCAAAATCAGGCAGTTAATTTTTCCGAATTTATGTTGAATGTTGTAGGACTGCTATTATTTTTTTAAGGTTTTTAATAAATAAGGTTTCCTGACATTGTTAGGGAATCATTTGACCAATTCCTAATTTTTAATATAATTTTTAAGTCTTTAGATTAAATGGAGAATAAAGGAGAGAGGGAGTAGGTAGAGATAATTTTGTAGACGTTTGTCAGGCATTGATAAGGTTGTGCGAAGCTCAAATTGAATTGGATGGACAAGGCGAGGCGTTTCTTGTATTCATGGTACGTGCAAAAGGGCAGAAGTTCTTTGTTTCATACTGTCCTTTGTATCTTGAGAGTTGTGGTCAATGTGGGAGTAGTTATTTTTGTTGATTAGAAGAAAAAGTGAAAGGATAAGGCTAGGATTTGGTCAGAGGAGAAAGTAACAGATTACTTGCACTGTAGAAGGACAGTTTGTTGGGCAAAAACATTCCTTGTTAAGTTAATCCATGAATTTTGCTTGAAGAAACCTGGTAAAAGCCCTGTGATTTCTTTTCTGTTACATGCCGAGTAATAGGCAAATGATCTCTTTCATTGAAACCTGTGCTTTGTGCCGTCCATTTTAGTACATTCAGCTTGTGTTACTAACCCGCCCAATTTGAGCCTAATTTGAGCCTAATTTGAGTGACTTTATGTGATAAGCCAATTCTTGAAAGTTGTATTATCTCCAGATGAGTACCTGTCTTTTAACAGGTTTTAAAACTTTTAAGTAGATTACAAGCTGCCTGAAATTGTCCAGTATAGTGCTGATATTTAAGTTGTGCGATCTGTCTATAACAAGATTTGGCAAATTGCCCACTTTAACAGAGCATATGTGTAGTGGCACTTCGATTAACATCTGTCAGCGAAAATTGCTGCTATTTTTTGTCTCCTGGCCATTGCTAAATCAGAGGAAAGTAGAAATAGGTGTTCACATAGATCGCAAAATTCAGTAATGCATACTCTGATAGGAGTGTTTGAGACATCTACGAATCTATGAATCTAAAGGCCAGATGAAACGATGTTTTTAAAAGATGTTCTTTTGAACTCTGTCCTCACCAGTTGCATTTCAGCCATTCTATATGGAAAGATTTGAGAACCTTTGTCTATTTTCGCCCAGGTTTAGAAAGGGGACCATGGCTCCAGGGACAAATTTACTGGGGGGTGTAGGGGTGTGACAACCCCGGTATTTGTGTGTCCTTCCGTAAATTTACCTTGATTCGGTAAAAGCAATTATTGCTGGTCAGTAGTAACAAAATAATGCAAAATTTTGATTTTTGTATCTTCTTATCTTCTTTTACTTTGAAGTAAAGGCTGAATTGTTAGAATGGGTGTTTCCGTCATTTTCCAGTCACCTGAAGGGTGTGGCATCAAAATTCAATGATTATCTAACAACCTCCCCAATCCTTGTCGCTTGAATTCATCCCTGCATGGCTCAGCTTGAGTATAATAATTTAATATGCGATCTACTTGTTGCTCTTTATCAACTCCTCTGCAAAACTTTTTTATATCTATTACAATATTCGAACTCTCCCTTAATTTTATGCTTAGCCTTAAATCGTGAAATCGTCTTCGTTCCTAGTCGCAGATTATCTCCCTATATTTCCCGCCAGTCTACCTTTAATTATAAGACGGCAAAAAGTGGCGTTTTGGGTGCCTGATTTCGAGACAATTATAAACCTTTTTATTTAAAGTTGTATTAGAAGTCTTTGCTAATGGAAGAATAGTTGGACCTTAAATTTTGCAGCCTGTTCCAACTGCCATTTAATTTATGTTAAGTTGCCATAATTAAGAGTTTCTTAAAATTGATTTAAATCATGTTTTTAATCAAACTAACGTTTTTGATTTTTTTCTTTCTGTCAGCTTATATTCCCATTTCTCGATTTGGACTGCAAATATTTCGATCTTGGGTTGCCATACAGAGATGAAACGAACGACCAAGTCACAATAGACGCCGCAGAGGCAATGAAGGAATACAATGTTGGCGTGAAGTGTGCAACCATCACCCCAGACGAAGCTAGAGTTAAAGAGTTCAATCTGAAGAAAATGTGGCGCAGTCCCAATGGCACCCTCAGGAACATTCTAGGTGGTACCGTGTTTCGTGAACCAATCGTTTGCAAAACCATCCCTCGTTTGGTGCCTGGATGGGAGATGCCGATTATAATTGGGCGTCATGCTTTTGGCGACCAGGTGGGCCTTCTTCATTGATTCCTCTAGGAGCGCCCATGCTGGATATAAATTTAGTATTTTATGCTAAGCTTGCAATATCAAACCCTTTTCTTTGAGTTTTTTCAGTAGATTCTGTGGTGTTATTCAATAAATATTTTGTGATGAATTGGAGTATAAATTGCTTTTTGTGCGACTTAAAAAAACGAATATTATTTGTTTATAAGAATTACACTGTTGCCATCAAATGCCCAAACATTGTGCAAATAAGTAGTATGGTCATACCGCCAAGACCATTTTGAATTCTTTGTACGATTTAATGTTCCTTAAAGCACCTAGAGCAGACTGCGTATGAATTAAATATCTACCTTAAGTTCTTCTTCTCTGTTTCGTCAGGATTCAGTCGTTGAACTTGCCACAACACAAGATATTTTATCCACTGCTTTTCTTAATACATTTGCTTCTTTATTTCCAGTATCGTGCAACGGATCTTGTGGTCAGTGGTCCTGGAAACTTTAGTCTGACTTTTACACCGGCTGACGGCGGTAATAGTACTTCCATCAGTGTTTTTGATTTCAAGGATAGTGGGGGCGTCATTCTTGGCATGTATAATACCGACGAGGTAAGACTGGTTGTCAAGTTGGCATTTCAATGTTTTTAGTTTAATCTGTGAAGTACTTCCTGGGCAACAAAACCAAGTTTGTTTTTTTACTGCTTTTAACGACACACAAATCAAAATTGTTCAACGACACACAAATCAAAATTGTTCAAGATGAGACCCCCACCAAAAGAATCTTCTTTTCTTTTCTAGTCAATCAAGGACTTTGCACATAGTTGCTTCAACTATGCTCTGTCTAAACAATGGCCACTCTACATGAGCACAAAAAACACCATTTTGAAACGGTACGATGGCCGATTCAAGGATATATTTCAGGAGATCTATGAAGCGTAAGTTGATTTGTTCAATTTGTTAAGATAATTATGTCAATTGATACATAAGAGTACTTAGCAGTACAGAGTCTCTTCTAAGAACCCATTTTGATTTTGATTGTTGAAAAAGTAGGAAAAGGCCATGTCTTCAATGACCCTTTTCGACTGACCACCTTTTACGACCACCCTTTTCGACCACCCTTTTCGACCACCCTTTTCGACCGAAAAATTATTGGGGAGGGGGGGGGAAGGGGGGAGCCTATTGTTTTAATAAAATGGCGTCACTTTCCCATTATTTTGAACAAAATACCATTGTCCTCTAAAGTATTGGGGGCAGCCGCCCCCTCGCCCCCAGGTGTCCGCCACTACTATGAAATCAAATCATTTACTGTTTTCTAACTCCCTTTTTTCGCTGAAAAAGCTCAGTAAGATTGAATCCTAATAACACAAAGAACAGCCTTATCAAGCAGTTATCACGTGCTTTCATTATGCGTGCAGTGAAAACATTTGCTCTGCACTCTGCAAACGTTTGGACAAAATTGGCCTAAATTGTCCTAGTAAACTTTGTGATTTTTTTCGAATCATCCACCCAAGCTTTGTGTGAATGTCCTTGCCTCTCTGACATGTTTTCTTACTTTAAGATGCAAAGTTAAACTTAATTTTCGTTCAATGCATTTGACATTTTAGAAGCTACAAATCAAAATTCGAGGCTCTTCAGATCTGGTATGAGCACAGGCTGATCGATGATATGGTAAGAATCTGCTTTGAACCTGCCTTGAATCTGCCCTGAATCTGCCTTGAATCTGCCTTGAATTTGCCTTGAATCTGCCGTGAATCTGCTGTGAATCTCCACGAATCTTCCTTTAGCATTAAGTTATTTTTAATAGACTGCTGCACAATGGCTTCGTTGCTCATGGTAACCCAACAGTTTAAATTACTGGAACCAATTGTTTCTTGTTCAGCCACTTTGACTTGTATCATCTCACTGACCAAAAATTTGGAAAACTATAAGTCGTTGCAAGCCGACCCAAAGAATATGCTGTTGGCAGATTTTCTATTCCACAAAGTGCATTGAAGCTCGTTAAAGCTTTTAACGTCACTTTTGGTCATAAAATATCCGTAGATTTGAACCATGGAGAAAGAGAATCGCCCATCGTTGGCATTTGTTACCTGTGGATTGCCTGATTCTCTTTCATTTGTTTAACAAGTAACTTCAGGCACCGACAATTTATTTCAATTTTGGTCCTTTGCATTCATGATTCAATGTGCGTTTTTTTGACTCACGAACGGGCTGTTTCATTAACAAGAAGCATTATTCATATTAAATGCAATTCATCCTCATACTGCGATTGTTAAAAATTTGTTAAACGCTTTTCAATCAAGGTTGCTTACGCTTTGAAGTCAAGCGGTGGCTTCGTTTGGGCTTGCAAGAATTACGACGGAGATGTACAATCAGACACGCTGGCCCAAGGATTCGGGTCTTTAGGGCTGATGTCCAGTGTTTTGATTTCACCCGATGGAAAGACTGTTGAATCAGAAGCCGCCCATGGAACTGTCACCAGGCATTACAGAGAGCATCAGAAGGTACTCGTTGTTTGTGCTTGTGCTTGAATCAGGATATCCTCGTTTTTCTCTACGATATCATCGCAAAGTTATGACGATTTTAAATTTATTTGGAATTTAGATTTGATAATCTGTAAGAATACCATGAAATAGCCGTAAGTATGAGAGCATCTGTACAAAAGTGACTGAGATATGGCCAAATTAGCACAGATTCCTGCCCTATCAGCCACTGTAATTTTGCCTTGGTTCTATAATCTATGAACCATTCCAAAACGACAGTAATACTTCATTAAACTTCGGGTTCTGCATTGGTTATATCGTAGCCAGTTTGTAAAAGATCTAGCTGGTTTTGCAATTTTTGATGGGATTATTTCGTGTTCATTCAGATTTTAGAGTATTGCCCAATTACGGCCTACGCTAATAAGTCATTTTTGCTAGGGCTCGTCAGTTGCATTAAACCTTGCTGCTCAAATATCAACAACGTTGAAAAAAAATCATAAAAATTTCGGCCAATTTCCGGGGCTTAGGAGAATGCAAAACAAAGAGCCGCCGTTTATTTAGTCGTAATTAGAACCTCTCTCACTATTTCACACATCACTTCGATAGCTTTGTGCAGTCTATCTATGTCACCGAATATTATTCTGTTATTTTGCAGGGAAGGGAGACCAGCACAAACCCTATTGCCAGTATCTATGCATGGACTCGAGGCCTCCTTCACAGAGCCAAGCTTGACGGCAACAAAGACCTCACTGTGTCAGTATTTTAAACTGGTCTTACCTCAAGTATTACTTTGATATCAACGCGATTCGAAGGTCGCTCAACAAAGAATGATTAACAGAGAATGCTGTATTTCTGTGGTATTGCTATCATCTTTGTCCAGTGCAAAATCTCATCTTGTTTACCTGCTATAAGAAAAAATCCCGCAGAATCTGGTATTTAAGGTTTTATATTAAACAGGTGAAATCCACAAAGCTGCAATAATGGGTGGTAGCAAGCCCAAGGAGAGGGGGAGGGGGAGGGGAAGGGGCAATTGTCCATGGGTCAATTAGCAAAAAGGAGCCCCCAGGTAGTTAGATTTTCTCGATAATAAATATGAATGGCAAGGTAATTACAAATCATACCTGTATTTGGAAAGTTTGGCAATGCTTTGAAAATAGAAATTGAATATATAAAGAATGATTTTATGCATTTTGAATTTATACTAAACGCATTTAAGGTTTGTCTCTTAGGGTAGGAAGGGGCCTAAGCATTCTGGATGCCCCTGAGCCCGGCGTGGTCCCCAGCGACCTTGGGTGATAGAGATACTTAGGTAGAAGCGTTATATCAGAATTCTACGAATCTGTTTGCCTCATCCAGTCACCCTTGCTGTTGCTGTTGTTGTTGTTGTTGTTGTTGTTGTTGTGTTGATACGTCATTGTGATGTGCCCATTCTACTTCCAGGTTTTGTAATGCATTAGAGCAGGCTTGTGTTGACACAGTAGATGACGGAATCCGCACCAAAGATCTTGCTGGATGCATTTATGGCTTAGCAAAGTAAGTTTGGCGAAAATGCTCTTCGTAGTTTATTTACCGAGCCACTCTTTTAAGCATTGATTTCCTGTTTAAATTTAACAACTATGCGATTCACAATCTACGGATGTCAAAACCCAGGAATAAACGCAAATGCTGCGCAATGTAGAAACATCGACAAACAAGCCAAAGTCCTCCATAGCTTCTCGCGAAATATTATCACATGAAATATTACCACATGAAATATTATCACATAAAATATTACCACATAAAATATTATCACATGAAATATTATCACATGAAATATTATCACATGAAATATTATCACATGAAATATTATCACATGAAATATTATCACATGAAATATTACCACATGAAATATTATCACATGAAATATTACCATATGAAATATTACCACATGAAATATTATCACTTGAAATATTATTATTACCACATGAAATATTATCACATGAAATATTATCACATAAAATATTACCACATGAAATATTATCACATAAAATATTATGACATGAAATATTATCACATGAAATATTACCACATGAAATATTATCACATGAAATATAATAATGAAAAGTTTGTCATTCCTGCATATCATTAGGCCTATGTTTGGCTCATTCATCTGTTTTTGATCACGACAGTTTCGCAATGCTGTTCTCGTATTGATGTTTTTTATTCTGTTTCAGTATAAAACGAGAGCACTATGTCCTTACTGACGAATACTTAGATGCTGTCCGCTCAAAATTGCTTGAAATTTGGTCACCTCCTCAGTGAAGAAAAGAACCGTCCTTCTTTGAACGTGTGTCGTACAGGCGTTGTTAAATCTTATCAAATTTTGCACAAATAGAATGATTTTTCTATCTTTGAGTGTACAATATAGCTATGTTATTTATAGTGAATTGTGGAGGCAAAGTGGCCTGGAATTAGCAGTAGAATGCTATAACAAATAATTGTGCAGTCATATTGGTCTTCTATCTGTTTTTTACCCTCTAATGGTAAAATGACCTCAGCGGGCCAATGAAATGCCTTTTATCAATGACAGATGAAGAGACTTTAGCAAGCCCTTCAAATACTTAAGCATGCAAATTTTCTATCAATATCATATCTGTTTTCTTCTACCTTTGAGCCCGGAACAGTGCTATCGCCGTACATTCAACTACCTATAGCTAACGGGCTCTTGAACTTAACGTACCTTCTGTCCAAATTGTTCTCATTTACGTTCAGCTTTCTAGAAATTATTACAAACTTCTCCTACCCCCTCAATCGATTTGGAATTCCAAAGCTAAACAATTACCTATTTTCTCTAATATTTGCAAACGATGTTTTTGCCTCATTGAATTGGCATCGTTTTTGATTATCCAGTTTCAGCAACTGAAAGATTTTACTTCAAGTTTTATTTTAATGCCGATAAAGACATAGACAGCTTAATTTCATGGCTCAGATCATCATGTTGCCCAACGCAAGTTTATAAGCCAATTTTTATTTGTTTTATGATGATGTTACTTTGGACTGCTGTTATTACCTCAAAATCACAAGATGATATACAGTATGATACTCTAAGCTTGGCAATAAGGAAACAGGGTTTTAAAAGAGTGTCGACCCTCAAAACAATTGACAATTTCAATTACATTGACAGTAGTAGAAGACTACGCCGCCCAGCCTATCAGTTTGATGGTACATTAAGTACAAAAACTTTCGACGTGAAAACTTCGGACAAATCCAGAAAGACTGGCGACATTAAAATTATCTGAAAATGAACTTTGAAACACGGCAAAAGCATTTAATAAGCAATGTTTTTATATTGGAACCGATTTCACTGTTTGTGATTCTATTTCTAATGATTCCGAAAATTGTTAACAACAAAATTGTGAACCGTTTTAAATGTTTAAAATGGTTGAAAACCAGGCAATAAATCAGTAAGGACGAAATCATTATTGAAAAAGTAGGAGTATACCAAAAGCAGTGGCACAAATATATCTTTGCGAATAATTTTCAAACTCGAGACTTACACAAATAGTTATTCTAATCGGTAAATTTTTGTGAACATTAGGATGTAAAAGCATCTTTGGTTGAGCCACAAATAGCTAGATAGTTATATAATTGTCTATAAAGTTAATTGTATAATTGCGATCTATACTACACAAGAAATTAGATATTTATTCAATAGATACTTGAACGGCAATTCCTACTCAGACAAAAATCGACTAATTCCATGAACAAGAAACAAGCCTAGTTATTAATGTATTGAGGGATTATCGAACCTAAAGAAAATGGTGGAATTATGATAGCATGTGATGATGCAAAAAACTTAATTAAAGTGAGCCAATGTGAAAAAGGACATTTCTCCTTTTTTATCAAAATTTCAAGATATGGACGAATTGCAAGCTCATTTTAAGTTAGTCGCCTAAGTATAATGAAAGCACGAAGTATTGCTATTGAATTTCGGAACAGGTTTTAAAAAAATTGTATGGTATGACGTACTACAGTAGTTGTTGCTGTTGTTTTCATTTAATGTACACGTGAAAAATGCGTTAGAAAGGAGATTTGAGTTGAAGTTGATTAGAGAAGACAGAATTAGAACGGATCGAATTTGAACCACCAGCGTATATAGCAATTTGGCACACAGGTTCTGAAGTACGGTAGAAAGAGAAGAAATTAGACCGATGATATAGTTGTGCATCAGAGAGTTTTTGTTAATAAGCAAAATTGGTCGAAATAAGTTCTTTTTGTGTTCTTATGAAGAGGTATCTAGGCCAAGATGGCCTCTAACCGAATCACAACATAAACATAAAAATAAAAGTTAAAAGAATTACTGCTTCAAAAATTTATTTACTTAATTTATCAACTTAATATCAAATAATACAATTGTTAAGTACGAATGGACAAAAAAAAAATAAAAATGCGTAATATTAAAATGCCATTTTACAACGAAAAATTTATATTATCAACTAATAATTAAAATCCAGGGTTTGAACACCTTGGGACTTAGTATTGTTCTACTGTTCTTTCTATCGTTTTTCAAAGCATTTATATAGAAAAGTGGCAACTAAATTGAGACATTTCAAGTCTTCTTGGCTTAATATCCAAATGAATTGATTCCAACTTGTTAGCTGCTTTAAATTAGGGGCTATTCGTTGGAAATCATTTAAGGAATAACACCTTTTATCAGCGAATTCTGGACACACCATAAGTAAATGAAATTCATCTCCTAAAACCCTTAAACTTGTCGCTAAGCAGAAACTGCAATGTCGTTCTTCTCTAGGGACAGGGTTTTTTCCAAAACGGCCAGTTTCTACTTCTAGATTATGAGCGCTTAGTCTTAAACGTGAAAGCATCGTCTTTTGTTGAAGTCTTTGACAATGTCAAGATAGGATTCTAATTTGAAAATTGTTGTAACTTGACCATATGTACATAATTTCTTGTTTAGTACAACGAGCATTTTAAGCTTGTTCATTATTTCACTCGCAAAAAAATTTCCAGCCTTAGATTCTATCGCAGCAGTGTTATCGTTGTGACTGATTTCATATCTGGTTTTCATTTTGTGGGCTTTCGATACCCAGTTAGAGAACCATTGTTTATGCTGTTCAAAAGCGCTTCAAATCATTTACGAACATACCTATCTGGTTCCCAATCAAGAAGGGACTCAAGCCTGAACAAGAATTTTAAGATATTTATGTGCCTGCTACACTGAATGGAAATTCTGCCTAATTCAGCATAAATAGCCTCAGTGCAAGTAGTAAATTGAGCTCCAAATATGTATTTACAAGCAGAGAGATGTAAACGTTCAAGGGTAGGCCACTCATCAAATCCCCAGATTTCTGAGCCATAATTTATAATGGGTACTATCATCTGGTTAAATAAATATAGAAAGAGTCCAGGCTGTAAACCATTCAACTCTTTGCATTTAGAAATTAAAGCAAATATGCTTTACCAGCGTTTCGCTTGACCTTTTCAATACGCTCGTTAAAGAAACCATTCAACTTAAATTTGATTATTACAAAAATGAAATAACAGTAGGTTTTTGAAAACTGATAAACCGCTTTTCTCCGTCAAAACTCAAACTTCATCCAGAATCACATTAATGAAAAATCATACGCTAATCACTGAGGAAAAAGAAGTAGAAGAAATGTTTGATGGCTATTTTTTAACATTACCGACCCATTAGGATAACCAACTAAAAATGGCATTACCTGTACAACCATCCTCATAATTTCAGTTCCAACTGGTTACAACTAAAAATATTTTGCAAAAACTACAAGGACTAAAGCAAAATGAGGCATTCCCGATTGACAATATCCCTAACAGGATTCGAAAGGAAAATTCTGATATTTTCTTTGATATATTACAAAAACGAAGAGAACCATTCCATTAATAACGAAATGTTTTCTTCTGAATAAAAGGAGGTGAGTGTTAAAAAGGACATCGCATAGCAAAACTCGCAGTTTATGGTTCAAGCAAAGAGGCCCTCAATCTTATACACAGCTATTTGCCTGGAAGGCGGCAAAGAGTGAAAGTAAATAGTTCTTTCAGTACCTAGAAAAGACTTCATTTGGCGTTCCACAAGGCTCAGTGCTAGGCCCCCTGCTCTTCAATATCTATATTAACGACATTTTGTTTCTGGTGAAAGATACTAATTTATGTAATTATGCGAATGATACTATTATCTTCTCATGTTGATCCGATCTGGACGCAGTATAAGACAGAGTTTATTTTATTGCACTTTTATCACTGCACATATCCTTTTAAAAATATTCACGACTACATCAAACAAGCTAACTGTATGTGAAGCTTTCGAATTACATCAGATCTCGTCAAAGCCTTACGAAAAATTCTGACGAGGAAAAGTAGTCTAAGTTTAAACATGTTTTCGTGAACAACGATTTCGAAGGAGAAGATGAAGAACGAAAAAAATCAGATGGCTTCTAGATACTGAACAAATTTTAGAGAGATTTCACAGACAATGATCATTTGTACTGTTATGTTCTCGTTTTTAATACTGTAATGCTCTTTTTTTAATGTCTACTCGTAGTTGCTGCAATTATACTTTTTCAAAGCGACATTTCTTTATTCTAGTTTTATCACTGCACAAAATATGAGCTTATCACTGCACAAATACGATTTATCACCGCACTAAATGGTTATCACTGCACGTTAAAATAAACCCTGGATAAATTTTTGGGAAGAAAGATAAAGAAGTCTCTTCAAAAAAGTGTTATATTGTCCAGCGGGACAAGTGTTATAATAGATGTAATTGGCGTTGTCATTTTCTAACAAAGTACCCTGATGCATAAATAGCAAGAATTTATTATGAGAAAACTTAACCCAATGCCAGGAAAAGGCTCAAAAACGTTGATTAGTACCAATTTATTCCAATTTCAAAAGTCATATTTGGTAAACATGAGTAAGGTAAATCTTTGAAATTTTCAATGGAAATTTGACCTTCTAAAAGACATGAAGTAGAAGCAATCGCTACTTGAATGTCCATTCTTGGTCTGGCAAGGGCTTTGTCGATTCGATACCTCTTGTAAATAAATATATTCCCTTTCTCAGGGTCTTTTTTCACAGACCAAGATGCAACAACCCTCTTAATAAAGTTAGTAAATGTTCGTAACAAGAGAGTTACAAGGCATTGATCTGCTAGCAAGATGAAGACCTATTATACCATCTATGTGTCAGTAGTAAGTCGTCCCTGCGTTCTTCAGTCAGAAGAGAGTCAGAAGGTCTATTCGAATTACGTCTGTGTAAATTCCTATCGTGTACGAGATAGATTTTGTGAACAAATTTTATTACTACGAAAAACATGACAATTTTTTCTGCAGTTAATATATCTTTTTCGACTGCGAATCTGCAGTTTTCTTGCTCTGCCAATATCATGTACAACAATGACAGCCATTGCTCCTTCAGCTGACATTACGAAGAGTTCCACGCCAACCTCTTCATACATGGTCGATTTGAGCTCAAATCTGATACCAGGTCATGACTTTATTCTTCCCTGGGGAATTCTTCTCGAACATATTTTGCACCGGATGTATTTTCAAATAAATTTTCGGTGTCCTAAGATAAATTCCGGGTTAGCATAGTTCGGACAAAGTTTGCCTAAATTGTGATAGCTGAACAAATGGTTGAATGCAATTTACAAATATAATATCGACTTTAAGCCTTGCCTTGTTAATAACTGTTAAACATTTCAGAACAAGATTGATAACGTTTGGAAATGTAAAAATGAAATATAGCGATGAGAAATGATGGATCACCTTTTTGTTATAATCGGGAAAATCTAAATTTGGAAAGAATGGTTTGTTGCCAGTTGTTCCCAGGCGACTTTCGCTCATTTCGCACACCGAGTCGGCATACAGCGATAGGTATTGGCCCCTTCCACGATAAAACATCCTATTTGGCGTTTGGACATCGCTAGCAATGCATAGCATTCCGTCGGATTGTGCTCCTTGTGTGCCTGTAGGAACCTTCCTAACTGTGCTTGATAACATTGCTCTAAAACCATAGCTGTGAGAGATAGATAGGCAGGTTATAAAGATATCAAATTGAAGTGAAGCAATCAGTTCAAAGATGATCAGCTTGATTTTCAATATTAAATGCTTCAGGTCTTAAGAAGCTGCTTGGATTTAAGACATGCAATTCTCGCAACCTAAAAGTATTTGGGTATTAACCTAATGAGAACTATGCCACTGCCACAAAGGCAACGCTGTACACGCTTCGATGTATTTTACCGAACGGTTTTAAGTTGAAACTAAGAGCAGCGAATAGTTTCTTAGATTGAATTAAACTTGAAACATTGGCAACTTAAAAATAACTTGTTTTTTTTACTTTAGTATTGGTAAAACACAATGGTGCAATGCTATCAAAATAACAAGGAGGGCTCTTACACAAAATCTTGCGATAAAATAAGTTTTCTTGCGATATCTTGCGATAAAAATAAGAATATAAATTTTCCAATTTTCGGCATCAACAAGAGGGGCTCAGCCCCCTTAGCCCTCTAGCTCTACAACCCTGGTGTAGCATATAAGATAGATAGTACGAATAGTACGAGCCGATAATTTTTTGAAAAAAAGATAAAATTTTTGGAAAACATCAAAACATCTTTTTATGTATTCAGGCATAAGACTCTTTTTAACTTTTCATATCGTCCTACCTTGGATTGTCTCGGCATTTCCTCTTGAGTTGTTGCAAATGGCAGTTGATGTCAAATTTTGTTCCTTTGGCTGAATTCTTCATTGCCCCAAGAGAATTTTTGACCTTAGGCTTTTTTGGTCTGAGCTTTGACGGATGAGGAAGGTCTTGGTGGTCTGGTGTGATACATATGCTTGGTTGGGCGCCATTTGTTCGTTGACTGTTGTTTCCAATGTTACTGTTGCAGCCCTTCAAGATATAGCGAAAAGCGAAATGGATCATATGGCATGTTGATGTGGCACATGTGTTTAAAAGAAAAAATTAGGTCCATTGCATTAGGAGACTAAAATATTTCTTGGAGCACAGCTTTGCTTCGTTGGCTGTCCGTTGTCTCACTTAGATGATCTCTTATGCATTAAACACTTTTTGCTTGAGGGAATGCCAAGTTTTTAAATAAGCGAAGTACAACAGATCTAATCACTTTATCTACTTGAAGTTTTGAAAATATAAGAGGGCCAGGATCTTCCATCTCTAGCAACATGCTAATCGATTCATTAAACACATTCTTGCAATAAAAATAGTTAGCTATAAAGTATTTATATCGATTAAACTCCTCATCTATTGCAACTGAGAAAGTTCTACTTACGAAGTCGATTGCTTGCTCACGGATCATCTGGGAGCTTGGTGTACTGCTGCAAAAAATTGCATTAATAAGGTATGAATTCATAGAATATTGCAATATAAATTAATGCACTTATAAGACATTGTTTTTTAATGGTAATGCATTTAATAAGATATCGCTTTTGAATTTTGTTGTGCATGTAAAATGTTGCATTTATACCGCAATTCTTATGTATTGAGCGTATAAGGTTTAAAGTTGTGTTGGTATGGTTTGAGGCCTACGCCGCCCCTTTTTAGTAGCAAGGAGGGCAGATTGCTTTTCCTATGTCGTCCATTTTTCAGATACCACAGGGACAGGATGCTTTTCCAAAAGTGCCAAAGTAGGGAGAAACACTTTTCTTATAACTGTAAATTTCTAGTCTAGAGTCAGGGATAAGCTATTTACTGAAAGGACAAGCAAGGACTATAATGCTTGTGAGAAGAACAGTCAAATTGGGTCAAATTTGTTTTCGTAGTGCAATTCATTATCATAGCATCTGTACACCCGTGCTAACATTAAGTGCCCAGCAAAATTAGTTCTTTCTAGAATGGTCATTTTTCTGGTAAACCCTCAAAGGTACCACTGTCCTGCCTTGAAGAAAGCAGGGTGAATTGGTAATCAGGGCCACACGACAGTATTCGGTAGAACTGAGAAAAACTGAAAGAAGAGGGCCCCCGTGAGCAAACGACCAGAAAAGTTTTGCAAACAAGCTCTTTTTATTAGTTAAAAATACATTTCAGAATAATTCTTGCAGTCATATTCATGCAATGATCTAAAACTTTTCACTTTTGTTAGGCAACTTTTGCTCCGTTTGATTAATTCCGTTCTTAAAATGAAACTTAGTACTTTATGAGGCCCCTGTAGCGCTAAGACAATTTGCCCCCCCCTGCTCCTGCTCCTCTCTCGGTGACCCTCCTCGTGACAAAGGAAATGCGCCCATGTCAAAACAGAGGAAGCTTTTTCAACCTTTCCTTGTTTGTCATGTTTGACGCATTTCGATAGCAGCAGGCAAATTACCTATTTTCTGATAAACTCTCTGTTTGATCAAAAACATCACCATATGCACTTTCATTGACAATCTCAACTCTTCCAGAGCAGTTTAACTGATCTTGGCATCTCTGGACTTTTCTGGAAACTCTGTCAAAACATTGTTAAAACAGCCACAGAATATTGGAATTAAGAACATATTAAAAGAGACAGAGCACACAAGCTGATGAAACTGTCGATTTTACTTTAGTTTATTTAGGAATCCTTTGCATCGAAGGTAAATTTAATATCTGTCATTGTCGTGCATAAATGCTAAGTATCATACAATAATGTCACAAAAATTTGATAGGGTCTTTAAATACACCAAAGAGTCTAATAGACCAAAGAAATCATAAAGATCTTTAAATTCACTGAATTTTGATGACAAAAAACACATTATGACAAGTGCTTCTAGAAAATACCCTGAAAACATGCTCTTATTAAACATGGCGTGTGATAACTACGTATTTGCTATTTTCATATGTTTTTTTTCAATTGGGGGGGGGGGGTGGAAGGGTCTAAAATTCCACAGCTTTTCAGATAGCTCCTTCTCAAGGATTCCCTACAAAAAATCTCTCAAATTATCCATTTTAGATAATATGTACAATTAAAATTTTGTTTGAATTTCATTTAAAAAATCTTGTTTGGTGGAATTTTATAAAATGGAAAAAACTGAGTTAATAAACTGTAATACGATTTTGTTTAGGAGTACGAGAATTTAAAAACATTAAAAATTGAGATTATCGAGATTAAGTTAATTGAAATCAGGTTAAAAAGGGAACCAGAACGAAAAACTTTCTTATGTTTTCAATGTTTTCATCTTATTGTCCAGCACAGTTAATTCAGTCTAGCAGAGTTAACTAATTCAATCAGAAAAACTGATAGGAATGCTTTTTGTAGAATTATTTGGATTCGCCTCGTAAATCCGTTTCCTCTTTGTTACTTGTCTTTGGTTAGCAAAGAGTTTAAACAAAGAATCGGGTAATGTTTCTAAAATTTCGATTGAATAACGAATACCTCAAAAACGGTAAAGAATTCTTCCACGGGGATCTATTGCCAATGCCGCTTTTCCTTGAAGAGGAAACATCAAGTGAACTCTCTCCTGTTGATTCTCGCTCTCTTGATTTCTGAAGGAGGTCTTGTTTGGCCAGGGCACAGATCTTTTCAAGTTCTGAATGATGATTGTGTGAATGCCTCTCATCAAACACACATCCATCTCCAAATGGGGTATTTTCAACACGATACAATGATCTTTTCAACATATTTTTACAATTTGCAACATCGGCTTTCTGTTTAGGATCACGTCAGCAGCCAAATTTTCCCGCCTTTAAAGCTTCGTTCCCAGACCCTTGGAACGTTTTTTATTTAAAGCGTATTTAAGGATAAAAATGTTCCTTTTTGCCCTAGGCAGCCCTAGGCATGACATAGAAACTGCATCCGTTGGCAAGGCTCTAGTTTGGGAAATCAATAGTTCTGGAGATAAGTGGAGATAACCGCTGAATTGCCACTGCTCCTAGGCCCTTTCTGACCCGGAGTACACTTAGTGAGCAAAAGTATTGCACAGGTTTGACAATTCAGTAATGGCGACCGCGTTGTCAACAGCAATGCGATCGAAATTCAAACCACTTTTGTGAAGCATTAGACGTCTTTTTATGGCTAAAATCTAATCACACCAAACTTCAGACCATTGACAACACTTTTTGCTTAAAAATTGAAGAAAGTAACTTTTTAAGAAATAAATAATTTTAACTTTTTATTGGACAGTCTACCAGCTTTGAAACCTTTGTGAAACTTGCTAAACTTTATCGAAAAGTTTAGTAACAGGTTCTGTTAATCGCGACATGATAAGTTCAGAAAAACATTTGCAAGATCACATTTAGGTGCTGAAGTACCAAGTTGATCATAAATGGCCTTGTATTTGATGGAAAGTGGCATGTTTTAAACCATTTTATTATGTTCACTCTTTTACAGCTATGACCCCCCGGTGGCGCGGGCCCTGCAAGGGCTGGTGTACCAATGAAATTATGCAAAAAAGGCACTTTAGAGAGGATGCAGCCCTCTTTTGTATTCTTGTAAGGGTGCAGCTGTGAGATGATGTAAAGATGTCCTTCATATAACATTTACAAGTTTTTGAAGACTGCTCTAAGGTCCTTAATAGAAGGGGGACGCTTATTAATTTTTCGATTTTTTTCTGACCCCACCGGAGCTTATTTGGACCCACCCCGCTTATAAATTTTTATATTCAACACGCTGAACTGGAAACTGCACGCTGAACTGGAAAAACTCAAAACGATCTTCTTGGACAACGGCTATCCTGAAGACGTCATTTTATCTGATACTAAGGAGAAGATCGCAAGTTTTTCGGCTGTTCAAAAGTTTGGTCCGCAAAAGTGCCCAGTTTATTTGAAACTACCATGGATTGGTAACACTTCCTTGCGATTCGAGAGTCAAATTAGGCAAGCCATAACCAATTGTTTCTTTGCTGTCAATCCTCGGATTGTTTACAGCACTAGGAGAGCCCTTCCATCCATTCAAAAGGATTGCGTCCCTACCAAACAAAAAAGTTCCGTCATTTATGAATTTACGTGCCAGTGTGATTCTGGCTACGTAGGGCGCACAACCCAAAGATTGGGGATAGGATAAAACAGCATGTTCCTTCCAACATACGAAACAAAACTGCCCCTCAAAGAGAACAGCCTCCTCGATCTTGTAGGTCTAGAAACACTGTTAAAACAAGTGATTCTGCCATTGGTCAACATCTTTTAGACAACCCAGATTGTGCAAAACTCTATAATGACGACATGTTCCGGATAATTGGCAGAGCCCGGTCGTCCTTCCATCTAGCAGTTTTGGAGTCAATCTACATAAAAACGAAAAAGCCGCTATTGTGTAGACAAAAGGAGTTCGTTTTCTCTCTTGGACTCCATTGGTAATTTTTCTTTAGGCTCGCGGCACTGATTGGTCAACTATACCGGTCTTGTGCTTGCGTTTTTCTGATTGGCCTATTTCGATCCACAACTGGGTATATATTTTTCAAACGTGTTTTTTCGGAACCTTATTCTGACGTTTTATGCTCTGAGGAGTGTCAGACGAAAAAGCTTTAAGTATCTTGTAAAATGTTTGCTTTTTTCAAAGCCATTTTCAAATTCTGTACCGCAAAAAAATTGTTCAAAATAACTACAATTGTAAACTTTTTTGGCACTCAGGTACTTTATATATGTATTATAAAGGCTTGAAGATCGATGAGAAGCTCACGTCCACTGATGTTCACTGCTACGGCCGTGTAAAAGCTGACGCAATTCGTCAACGATTAAAAGGGCGGGAAAATTAAAATGCATCATTTACGAAAAATTACTTTGCTGTGTAAAATATTAAATTTTCTTACATTTTATTTGATCGGGGATCCTTTTGAATCTTTTTCAACCAACCAGATATCTTTTTACCTAGAAAAGGTGATTGGATTAAATGGGCACTTATTAACCTTTTTTGAGTGTTTTCCTAGCAGAGATTTGTTGCAACCGGGCAGATAGGAACGACAGAAAATGGCATGTTCTCTACCTTACAGGCTTTAAAAGGACCTTTGGAGCATTTCAATTGAGTGTTCTGCTGACAAACTTTTGCTATTTACTGCTATCTATGTTACAGGAGGGATTTTTAAAAATTTGAATCCTCCTGCGCAGCGATTATTTTACCAGTCGAAAATGGTTGAGAACACCTGAATACATCAATAAACCTGAATACATTTTACCCAGTATAATCCCAGAAAGGGATCTTTTTAATTCTATAATCCCAGAAAGGGATTTTTTAATTCTAAGAATTTTTTACTTACAATCACTATTTTTTGATATTATTGATCAATGAATATTGGTGCATTCAAAACAAGTGACTGTAAGTTGAATGAAAGACAGAATAATAATGGAATAAATCTTGCATAATTTTCCATGAAAGACGACGGAAATATCATAAAAGCACACTTAAAAATAAACATTTTCGAAACTTCCATTTTTAAAATATTCAATTAAAAAGTCCATAATGGGCATCATAGTTAACATTTATCGTTGGTCGGTCTTTCTCTCTACGAACTTAACCCGGATTGGTTTGTCCGGAATGTTCACACTTCGGAAATAGTTATCAACGACATGCCCAGGCGGTATTTCCAATGTGTACCGGTTCAATATCTTGATAAGCAGTATCTGAAGCTCAAGTTCCGATAAGCGACGACCAAGACACATGCGGACCCCATGCCCGAACGGTATCGAAGCATAAGCGGAATGTTTTGTGGCAGCTTCCGTCCGTAGCCATCGTTCTGGCACAAATTCTTGTGCATTCTCAAAAAGATCCTCACTGCGGCCCATAACATGGTGCATAAGAAAAATCCGAGTGTTTGCAGGTACGTGGTATCCGGACAAAACGACATCGTGCTCGAGAGTTCGGGCAGTAATAATAAGGACCGGGTAGAGACGTAATGTCTCCTTCACAGCAGCTTTCACCAAGCTCAGCTGTTGAAGTGACTCAGCGGTTGGCTCTTGTCCTTGCGGCAGAACTCTTGAAATCTCTTCTCTGATACGAGATTGCGCGTGCGGGTTTTTAGCAATCAAGTACAGCATCCACTGCATCGTGTTGGACGTCGTGTCTACCCCTGCAAACAACGTGTCCACTATACTCGACCCAACCTCGTCCTCTGATATCCTATCAGAAGACAGCAGAAATGGTATGAGTTCGTTCCTAGTATCGATATCTTCTCCACGCTCCCTTCGCTTGGCAATGTCTGTCAGCTTCTCTTCGATAAGTTCCTCTGCAAATTTATACAATAGCATAAAATTGTGATCAAAATCCTTGAATGCCTTCGTTTTGTAATATTTATATAAACCAGGAGGCATAAGATAGGCAGATGAAAAAGAATCAAGGAAACGACCAACTGCCTTGATGAAATTCGTAGCCCTTTCTGGCGGACTGTCGCTTAGCGCATAAAAACGACGATCAAACAGAAATTCTGCCACCGTTTCAAACGACCATTTGAAAAGCTCCATATCAATTTCATCAACTTCAAATGTTTCACTGTCCCTTACTTTTGAAATACGCTCAACCATTTCTGAAGCAATGCAGTTTATTCTTGGAATATACTGGTTTACTTCCAATGGACGCAACATCTTTTTGGACAGCAATATTCTGGGCTTATGCCACTTGTCGCCGTTGAGAAAGAAAACACCGGGCTCTTTAGATCTGCGAGCGTAAAAGTCATCGAGAAGCGGGATATCGAATCTTCTTGGATATTTTGAGTCGGCTCGGAAGACGGTGGCCACGTCTTGGGGATCAAACAGCCAGACTTCATCGCCTTGTGGACTGGCTCTTCTTGCAATTGAACCATAGTCTCTGAAAGGAGAAATTTAGCGAGACTTTAAAGACAGCTCCTTTGCGTAATATTTCCTCTTATTATTAGCGTAATATTAACTTTGGGGAATTTGTTTAAAATCTCTCGATTTTGGCATTTCTTCAGCCTGAAATACACGATCAGCTTTTAACTGCCAGTTTTTAGTTTTAAGTCAAAAACTGATGCATTATTGACCGTCAGTTTATGACTGAAGAAGCTGAACATGTCCAACTTTTTCAGTTTTTAACTGAAGAGATTTTATTCCTGTAGACTCTATTGTTTTAAGCTGGCATCATACCCTCTAATGCCTCTAATTCGCTGGCATCACTCTGATACCCTCTAATACCCTAATACCCTCTAATGCCTCTAATTAGCTGGCATCGCTCTAATACCCTCTAATACCCTAATACCCTCTAATGCCTCTAATTCGCTGGCATCACTCTGATACCCTCTAATACCCTAATACCCTTTAATGCCTCTAATTCGCTGGCATCACTCGAATACCCTCTAATACCCTAATACCCTCTAATGCCTCTAATTCGCTGGCATCACTCTAATACCCTCTAATACCTCTAATTCGCTGGCATCACTCTGATACCCTCTAATACCCTAATACCCTTTAATGCCTCTAATTCGCTGGCATCACTCTGATACCCTCTAATACCCTAATACCCTCTAATGCCTCTAATTCGCTGGCATCACTCTAATACCCTCTAATACCCTAATACCCTCTAATGCCTCTAATTCGCTGGCATCACTCTGATACCCTCTAATACCCTAATACCCTTTAATGCCTCTAATTCGCTGGCATCACTCTAATACCCTCTAATACCTCTAATTCGCTGGCATCACTGTAATACCCTAGCACATGATGCAAATTTATTTCAGTGCAGCGTTGATTTCAAAATGAGAAAAAGTAACAAACACAAATGAATTTATATATGCTTGAAAGTAAGGAAAATCTTTGTGAAATGTAAGGTCAGACTCAAAGTAGTTTCGAAATGCGAATAATTTGAAAACGATATCTTTTTCCTGTTTCGGTATTTTCCCATTTTCTTGACGACCAAAGCTGCAGCAATCATTTTCGACCAAACCAAGTAACTTTCGGTTCCAAGAGCCTTAAAGCCATAGGACCTCAGATCTGGAACTGTCTGCCAAATGAACTAAAATCAGCTGACAATCTTAACAGCTTCAAACGTATGATAACACAATGGGATGGTCCTAGCTGTAAATGCAACGTTTGCAAATATAATGATATCGATATCCTGTAATATTTGTCCATTCATATCCAAGTTGCTTCAAATATTTAGCTTATGTATGTACGTATTTATTTCCTTAGTTATATCCTCTTCATTTGTTATACAGTAGATTCGATTTAGATTAGTTGTATGTGTATATATCCATATATATATATGTTTAGCTAGAAAAAATATCGAATTAAAATAAGGTTACAAACAAACAAACAAACAAACAAACAAACAAACAAACAAACAAACAAACAAACAAACAAACAAACAAACAAACAAACAAACAAACAATCAAGCAAAAATAACCACAGTTCGTTCACGACCAAGCTCTATATCAAAATAGAGTGGAAAAGTGAAGACAACTGAAAATGTACGAGGGACATTAGTTTTGAGAGACTGAAAGTTGTCAAAAACTTATATAACCTGTTCGTGTATGGAGGACATCCGTTTTTGAAAAACTGAAAACTGCCAGGCCAAAAACTGATGAAAAATGATCGTGTCATTCAGGCTTTACATTTGATGCAAAGAACTTTACGTTTATATTTGTTACGTTTATGGGTCCAGGCAGAGAGACACGTAGAATGGTTGAGACACTTGTATTCTGCAAATTTGATTCTGATCAAGAACTGAACTACGGAAAGAAAGAAAATGGTCTCTTTACATCTGAGCAATCAAGCTTTTTGCGGCTACATTCCACACTAACTTGCTTGCTTAAAATGATTGATGACTGGTACAACGGGCTCGATTTCGGTAAGGTCGTGGGATTGGTATTCATTGACCTGAAAAAGGCATTTGATACGGTCGACCATGATATTCTCTGTGTAAAGCTCGAACTTTATGGGGTTCAGCAGCGAGAGCTGTCTTGGTTTAAGTCTCACTTATCCAGCCGCAAACAATTCTGTAGGGTTAATGGTGTTGATTCAAATATCAGGGAAATAGAAGCAGGTGTCCCACAGGGTTCATGCCTTGGCCCTCTTCTATTCCTCATTTATATCCAAGATTCCTCCGTGACTATGTTTGCTGATTATAACTGTCGTTTTCACAAGTCTCGCGATTTTGCTCAGCTGAATGAGGCTATGAATAGCGATCTCAAGAAAATGGAGATTTGGTTGAGAGGCAATAAGCTTTCATTGAATGTGGCAAAAACTCATTTAATGGTCATATCCTCCAGGCAGAAAGGCAGCTCTCTTAGAAGTCGAAATGAAGCCTTGGAACTGAAGATACGCGACAATGAGCTCGAAGTAGTTCAAAAGACAAAGCACCTTGGATCATTATTATTTCATGATAATTAAGGCAGTTCCCAGAGCGATCGGCTTTTTAAGACATGCTAAATCCTTTCTGCCTATGGCAAGACCATTGAAGAGCTCACTGGCAATGAGACTAACACAATGGTCTTCAAGTCGCTCTATGATTTGGCTCCTCAATACTTGTGTAACCTCTTCACCAAAAACTCAGCATGCTCCTCCGGCAGCCATTTAAAGGGGCTGTGTTACGGTTTTGTAAACAAACAGAATACGCAGGACATTGTACGTTTTTGGCCTGACTTGCACATTGGGGTAATGGCGGATGGTTCTCCAATGCACCGATAAATCCGATAAATTGTATTTTTTGAGCGTATCTACCAAACATGGAATGAAAAAATACTATATTTCTGCATATGTACCGACTATCAAGACAAAAAGTGTATGTTAATTTGGTGTAAACAAGAGCACATTTTGTTCTAGACCAATCAGCGGGTTTGTTTACAAAATGTCATTAGCCAATCATCTGCCTGCATTTCGAGCTTGATTTTTCAATATTTCAAACCAAAACACAGTTGCTGTGGAGTAAAACCTACTACCATACTTTTGCCCGGGAAAATACGTTGAAAATACGGAATTTACGTTGTTCTACGAAGGAGGTTTTTCAAACTTACTTTCTAGAGTAATTTTTTGGTACGAATCTAGGATCCCTAAGCAGGAAAACAAACGGTTTGTAAAACATCTGGAGTGAAACATAACGTATTTTCACCTCGGCCTTTCCGCCAAAGCTGCCCATCCCCTAATCTACTCCTTATCGAGCTTTCGTTAATTAAACAAGGAAACATTTTAAGATTTAAGTTACCAGATATTTTGTGCAAACAAATCTCCCAGGCATCACCTGAGAATATTGTATTTTCTATAAAAACTTGGCTTTAAATTGCCTATTCCCTCCTCTACATTACCGCACGGGATGCCTAGGCCCTTTCTGAACCTTCACCGCTTTTGACCCACGAGGGGAAGAATGTCTTTACCTGTAAAAGGAATATTCTTTAGATTTAAGCTATCAAGCATTTTTTGAAATATGGCTCTTTGCCCTAAGCTGGGAAAACTTAAAATTTTAGAAAAAGCACATTAAATATACCTGCCGTACACTAGGTGAGCCAAAGTCTTGTACTACTGTATGTACACAAAAAACCGGCAGTTTTGACGTCAAATGTTTTTAACTAACCAAGTTAGAAAGGCTGTGACAAGTTGTATAAGAGTTCATGACTGTTTAGATGGGGAATAATGAAAGATCTACATAGGTAGAGTAACAAATATATGAAAGTTTTCTATTTATAACCATTAAAAAAAGAGATATGTTCCAACAGAATTCAATTGATATAGAATTTATCAAAAGCCTCCAAGTCCATCTTTTTCGATTCATTGCGATTCTTTTTCAATCCAGTGTACAGAATACTAATGCTAATTTTATCTCCTTGAATGCATGAACTCTTTCGAACAAAACTAAATTCAGGCTGGCGATAACGACTCTTTAATTCAGTTAAAATAATCTGTTGAGAAACCCTTCCAAAATGAACCAAGTCGTCCAAATGTTGCAAATTTCTGGTCTTTTCATCTGTTATTATTATTTTCGTTAAAATAAGAAACCCTTGCGCAAATCAACCGATTTCAAATCAACGAAGAACAGGAATGTCAGGTGACTAGGACTCAGTTCAAATGGGCCAATAAAACAAAGCATTTTATAACAAATTCCTTCTTGAGACACAAATAGTTTGAGTAAAGAGAAAGTGTTTCTTTCAGTTGGGAAAAATATTTGCATGTAGATGCCACGGATCGATTAAAAACAAGCACAGTATTTGGAATCATCTTAGCAGTTCTGAAACGCTTTTGCAAAGCAGAACTAGGTACCTATCATTTAGAAAATGGTCATAAAGCCACGTAACTTAATTACAGAGGCAAGTCTTGCTGAAGTCGATCGGTACGAAGATAAATTATAATTTTTTAATATTTGCCTTTTTTAATTCTTTATTTTTGCCTTGCAAAATCTACCGACAGCTCTTTAAAATTCAATTTTCTTTGAATATTTGCTGCAATTCTGCGTAATGATGCAAACCTGTTTTGATGCAAATCGGTCATGCAGGAACGTTCGGCCTTTAGTGTCGTGAGGATTGTTGCTCTTTCAAAAATTTTTACGCTTCTTTTTTTTGAAACTTTTTTGCATAAGTTGAAAAGTAGTGTTTGTGCATCCAGTGTTGTTAGCCATTTGATGATTGTTCTTTCCATCATTGTGATAAACGATAATTTCTAGCTGCTGTTGTAAGTCAATTTTCGTTTCCTTCGCTACCAGCTCGACAAAAACTCTCACAACATTTACTTGCACATCGATAAAATAAATGTATTTGACAAATAAATTTCAAAGGCCAAAGAAACTTAAAGGAAAAATTCAAGCAAATTTAGGAAAAAGGCTTCCCTATAATATGGCTTTGAAAGTTGTAAACAGATTTATTTAACAGCAGATTTGCAACTTCAAATCTGTAAATTGTGAATCCGAAACTTTCCGGATACATTCGTGAGAGGAGTGGATTCAGAATATACGCTTGCAACAAAAATCAAGGCCAATATGATCATATTGGTTTTCCAACAACTAAATGGGATTTTGCAAAAATATTTGCAAAAATTCGAAATTCATAATGCCTTGTTCAGAACACCTTTTAGCAAGTCTCATCAAGGTTTAAAGGCTCAAAGACTGTCCAAAAAGTGGGTCTTTTATACTTTTTAAAAAGTGAATTTTTCTTAGATATTAAATTTCAACCATTGCCAATATTTTGGTCTTTTTTGGTTTCGAACTATAGACTGATGGCTTCACAAAAGTGGTCTGAATTTCATTGACTGTGATGCTCAGGAAGGAGGTTTAGAAAGGGCCTAGGCATCCCATGCGGTAGTATAAGGGAGGGAAAAGGCAATTATAACGCCTAATATTTTTCAAAAATACAATATTCCCAGGTAATGGCTGGGTGATTTATTTGCGCAAAACATCTGGTAACTTAAATCTTAAAATGTTTTCTTGTTAATTACCGAAAGCTTCACAGGGAGAAAATTAGGGGGTGGGCATTTTTGGCGGTAGGGCCGGAGTGGAAAATACGTTATGTTTCACTCCAGATATTTTACAAACCGTTTGTTTTCCTGCTTAGGGCTCCTAGATTCGTACCAAAAAATTACTCTAGAAAGTAAGTTTGAAAAATCTCCTTCGTAGAAAAACGTAAATTTTTTCCCGGGCAAAAGTATAGAGGTAGGTTTTTCTCCACAGCAACTCTGTTTTGGTTTGAAATATTGAAAAATCAAGCTCGAAATGGAGGCAGGTGATTGGCTAATGAAATTTTGTAAACAAACCCGCTGATTGGTCTAGAACAAAATGTGCTCTTGTTGGATTTTGCACTTTCGAAAAATGCCCCTATTTTCGACGCAAAATAAAATCATAACAAAGTGCAAAACCCTGCAGCCTATAAAAAAACTGTGTAGCAGGTATCGAGAAAGAGAATTAACGGCCGTTTGGGCAAAAAACCGGAGATTTAAAAAAGGTATTAAAGGAAAACTGCGGTTTTGGGAAATTCGAGATTTTCCCAACATTCGGGGTGCTAAAATGGTCTTGCAACACTCTTAACCTCTTGCAAACTATAAAAACAGTGTAGCAAACTATGTTATATCGATTAAAGTTTAAATGGTATTCTTACCATTTTTCTGCGAAAAGATATTAAAGGAAAACCGGAGGGCAATTTTCACAAATTGCACATTTTTGTTTAAGTTTCCGAGAATTTCATACAAACTGGAATTTTTATTTAACTGTGAAAATATGAGAAACAGTAAAACTATGGTATTTTTTATGTTGAAAAATCAAATCAGTTCTACAGATTTAGTTAGCCAAAAGTTATTAAAGGAAAACTGGAAGGTAGTTTGCGTGCGAATCGTCAGATCGAATCGTCAGGCCTAATATAAATGAATAGTCCGACAATATCAATCTTAAAAAGACGGCAAAGAAATTACTGCATGCCTTACCTTTCTTGTATCTTATAGACAGATTTGTGGAAACCTCCTTTGGTGAGAAATATTTCCAAAATGTTCAGGACCCAGCTCTTACTGCCTGCGTAAGGAATACTCGAAAAAGGTTTTGCGTCGCGAAACTTGTCGGCTAATTTTGGGTCAGCATCAATGGTGGCCTGGCTTGACACAGATCGACATGCAACATTCCCAAGGCCATTTCTGAAGCACGTACCAATGTTCCTATGAATAGAAATACGCGAATATCCCTTTAATGCCGTGATGTGATTCATTGCTGCTGTCTTAGGCCAGAAATTCAAAGGTCTTAAACTGCATGATTGCTCGATGGAAAGGCAGCTCTCGGGATTCTTCTGCGTCTAGTTTTGCATAAGTGGAGACAAGGCAAGTGTTGATAAGCAGGGTCCTCTGACAAAGGCTTTTGGATCATGGCCCTTCCACATTCTCACAAAACAGTAGAGTGATAAATCTTGTTACGAGTGATAAATTTTCCCATGCGCACTCCCCTCACATTGCAACCTTTGTCGGAGCCCATAAGTGGAGACAACATGGATGGCTGCTGAAAACGCAGAGATGGCTGAATACTTTAAGAATAAGGCATTGTTTTGTTCCAACGTTTGTGAGATTGTGGTTGCGACAGTGGCGATGCAAGCTGGAGATCCTTTATTTTCTTAATCGATATTGTTTTCTTTAGTGTTTCAAAGAAAGAAACTTTAAAAGGCTGCGAAAGAAGGCGAAAAATATCAAAGGTTCTTGAGAATGTTTTGAAAATATGTCGATGAGCTCTTGTAACTTGTTGAATTTGATATTTAAAAAATTAACACAAGTCTATGAGAGGCAATACCAGCAAAGATAAAATTCTCAACAAGGCTCGTTAGTTTTGTTTGTCTTGCATCTCTATTGCGATACAGAGGCAATCTGGTGTCCCAAAAACAGATTCCCTCTCTTTACAAATATATCAACTGTATGTTTTTTTAATTCTTTGACTCTTTGCAGCAATTAATAAGCATTTCAAAAAGCAACGTGGTAAAAAAAAACCTGGCTGATGGAGAGAAGCCCTTGAAGTGCAGTGCCCGTCATAAAAGAGTTCGAAGAATACAATAGCAAAAAGTTGGATGAAAATTGAACACATCCAACTTTTTAAAAGGATTTTTCACTTTGTCGAAACAGCTATTTTGACATCAAATTTTGCGTTTACACTGTCTATTTTTCCAGCATCCATTTAATCGAATCCATTTAAATGCCCAGTGTTTTTGAGCCTTTAAACGCTGACGGAAATTCCCGCCATTGGGACACGTTGTGGCTTTCTAGTTTAGTTCGTAAAATTGTGGATGTTTTGGTTAGGCCGCTTATTCAAGTATGAATTACAACATGGTGTCAGGTGTGTTTTGGATACGAAGATACGATTGTTGAGTCATTAAACACGAAAGTTGCTGGAGACTAGTATCGGAAAACAAAATGGCGGAAAGAGAGTCTTTTAGCAAACCGGGGCCACTGGTTTTTGATGCCTATGCAGTTGATAACTGGCGGAAATTTCGTATGAGTCTATCCCCACAGTTATCCACCCTCCGAGGAAAATCCTTGTTGCACTTCTAGAACCTACAAAGCAGAAGCTTTGCTTGAAATGGAGATTGATGGGATAATTGTCAAGGAGGATGAACACACCCATTGGGTTTCCTCCATGGTTGTTGTCGACAAACGTAAAGAAACAAATCGTGATAGCCCTCCCACTAAGGACAGTACACGACGGATCTGTATTGATCCAAGAGAATTGAACAGAGCTCTCAAAAGATCACATTACCCGATGGTTACCGTTGAACAGGTAGCTGAACGTCTGGCTGGGGATACAACTTTTACTACACTGGACGCTAGTAGTGGTTACTGGCAATTACCTGTGGATGAAGAAAGCTCAAAGTTGTTGACATTCAATACTCCTTGGGGCCGACATAGATTTACCTGACTCCCGTTTGGTATCTCATCAGCCCCAGAGTTGTACCAGCGTAAAATGGACAGGTTATTTGCTAATGTACCAGTTGAAATTATTGTGGACGATATTCTCATTCATGGAAAGGATGGCAGTGATATCAAAGAGAAAATGATTGCAGTACTTGACAGGAGCAGAAAAGTGGGACTGAAATTTAATCCACTAAAGGTGAATTTACTTGTTCAACAAGTGACTTATGCTGGTCATTTTTTCACATCCGAGGGACTCAAACCAGACCCAGAGAAAGTGCGAGCAATTAAAGACATGCCACCACCATCAGACAAGTGTTAGGGAGTATAGTTATTGCCTTCATCTACCCCCGGTATTCGCCTTAAGAACGTTACGTCATATCCGCCCTTGTATATAATTCTGTTTTGTTGTGTTTTGGTTATTCTGCGATAGATCTCATACAAGTAACCACTAGAAGTATTCTCTTATTGAGTTTCGACGCTGGCTACAATGACACAATTGTAAAACACACAATTCGACAGATGTGCCTTCCAACATGAAATCACATGGACACGATCAGTTCTCTACCTTACAGGCTTTAAAAGGACCTTTGGAGCATTTCAATCGAGTGTTCTGCTGCCCAACTTTTGCTATTTACTGCTATCTATGTTACAGGAGGGATTTTTAAAAATTTGAATCCTCCTGCGCAGCGATTATTTTACCAGTCGATAATTGTTGAGAACACCTGAATACATCAATAAACCTGAATACATTTTACCCAGTATAATCCCAGAAAGGGATTTTTTAATTCTAAGAATATTTCACTTACAATCACTATTTTTTGATATTATCGATCAATGAATATTAATACATTTCGCGATTTAAGCGATTGTAAGTTAATGGAATAAATAATGCATATTTTATCAAAGACGATAAAAATATAATAAAAACAATTTAATAATACAAATTTTCGAAACTTCTAATCTATCAAACTTCCGATATAAAAAGTGCATAATGGGCAGCGTATAATCTATCGTTGGTCGATCTTTCTCTCAACAAACTTAACCCGGATTGGTTTGTCCGGAATGTTCACACCTCGGAAATAGTTATCAACGACATGCCCAGGCGGTATTTCCAATGTGTACCGGTTCAATATCTTGATAAGCAGTATCTGAAGCTCAAATTCCGATAAGCGACGACCGAGACACATGCGGACCCCATGCCCGAACGGTATCGAAGCATAAGCGGAATGTTTTGTAGCAGACTCCGTCCTGAGCCATCTTTCCGGGACAAATTCTTTTGCATTCTCAAAAAGATCCTCACTGCGGCCTATAGCATGGTGCATAAGAAAGAGCTGATTGTTTGCAGGTACGTGGTATCCGGACAAAATGACATCGTGCTCGAGAATTCGGCTTGTTAAAATAAGGACCGGGTACAGACGTAATGTCTCTTTCACAGCAGCTTTCACAAAGCTCAGCTGTTGAAGAGTCTCTGAAGTTGGCTCTTGTCCTTGCGGCAGAACTCTTGAAATCTCTTCTCTGATACGAGATTGCGCGTGCGGGTTTTTAGCAATCAAGTACAGCATCCACTGCATCGTGTTGGACGTCGTGTCTACGCCTGCAAACAACGTGTCCACTATGCTCGACCCAACCTCGTCCTCTGATATCCTATCAGAAGACAGCAGAAATGGTATGAGTTCGTTCCTAGTATCGATATCTTCACCACGTTCCCTTCGCTTGGCAATGTCTGATAACTTCTCTTCGATAAGTTCCTCTGCAAATTTATACAATAGCATAAAATTGTGATCAAAATCCTTGAATGCCTTCGTTTTGTAATATTTATATAAACCAGGAGGCATAAGAGAGGCAGCTGAAACGGAATCAAGGAAGAGACCAATTGCCTTGATGAAATTCGTAGCCTTTTCAGGCGGACTGTCGCTTAGCGCATAAAATCGACGATCAAACAGAAAATCCGCCACCGTTTCAAACGACCATTTGAAGAGCTCCATATCAATTTCATCAACTTCAAAGGTATTGCTGTCCCTTACTTTTGAAATACGCTCAACCATTTCTGAAGCAATGCAGTTTATTCTTGGAATATACTGGCTGACTTCCAATGGGCGCAGCATCTTCTTGGACATTAGCAATTTGTGCTTGTGCCACTTTTCACCGTTGAGAAAGAAAACACCGGGCTCTTTAGATCTGCGAGCGTAAAAGTCATCGAGAAGCGGGACATCGAATCTTTTTGGATATTTTGGTTCGGCTCGGAAGACGGTGGCCACGTCTTGAGGATCAAACAGCCAGACTTCACCGCCTTGTGGGCTGGCTCTCTTCACGATGGGACCATAGTTTCTGAAAGGAAAAATTTAGCGAGACTATTAAGACAGCTCATTTGCGTAAGATTTTATATTAAGTTTAATGCAAAAAACCTTACTATTCCGTTAAATTCAAGCTAGAAGCTTAGAAAACCCTTGAAGACTGGTTGAATCTTGCTGTAACAAATGCACATTTCTATCTAAAATATTGTGTTTTAGGAAAAATACACATGAAGTGTGTACCTCTCTAGAAACAAAGACACATTGTTGACGATGGGGGCTAAAAAACCAATCCAGCCAAACGTCAAACCATTTTTTTTTCAAATATCGAAAAAAATTAATTTTTTAAAAGTGAAAACTTTAACTTTTTATTGGACAGTCTATCGTCTATCAGCTGTGAAACCTTTGTGAGACTTGGTTGAGCTTTATCAAAGAGTTTAGTAACAGGTTCTTTTAGTCACGACGACTTGATAAATTCAAAAAAACATTTGAAAGGTTACATTTTGCTGTTGGGGTGACAAGTGTATCATTTTGGTGGATACTGAAAGCCGTCTTATCGTGCTGACTCCTTCACAGTTATTGAGGCACGCGAGGGTGCCTGTTAATCGCGGGAAATTTCTTTTTTCATTCAACAAGAAGACGAAGTGTTGTTTTGAGCGATTCGCAGCATTATTTGTTCTCTTACCAACATCGCAATTGGTTGGAAAGGATGGACTTGACGTTTTGTGACACATTTTATTGATTGTCTTATGTTGCAATATATCACGAAGCGGGCGCTGCCATTAGGCCTTTTGCAGCAACAAAAAAATCTGACCCAACGTTTAGCATCTTCTTCAACTAAACAACATTGAGGAAAATGACAGTACTAGAAGCCCAAGCGTAAAGTAAGTATCCCTGAGTTCATTTTAATAAGATATCACAAATTTGTGTAAAGAGTATATACTAATGGTTGTGTAAAGTGTATGTATAAGCCAACATTTTTTTGTATAAGATGTTGATTTAGACAGCTTTCACCTCAAAAACACGATATAATACACAATATGACACTGCAAAGTTGGAATACAAAGAGGTGTTTTATAAAACGAGCCAACTTTCAACATAACTGGAAAATTAAATGTTGGGAACCTGCACTCAACAGTTACGTAATTGCTGCGTTTGTAAGTAAACTAATGACCTTCGTAATTAGTAGCTAGTGTAGGACGCGTTGTTAGAGTAGATTGCTTGCTGCTCTATTGTCAGCTAATTAGAAGCTTCTAGAAAGTTCTAATGATCGCCGAGGTAGAACTTTTTAGCACGCGTCACGTAGAGTTTAGATAGTTGCATGTTTCGCAATGAACAAGTCGCTAGAATCTCAAAACAACATTAAATTCTTCTATTTTCACTGATAGTAGCAAGACAAAGGTGTTGAGCCTTAAATGATGCTCATTGAGACACAGAAAGATCTAAAATGATTAATAAACGGAGGAGAGGGTCCCTTCTATCTTCGACATAGGAGTAGGCCTTCACTTTTCGGTATAACGAACTTGACGTCTGCTCCCTTGAACTCTGCCTAATAAAGTCCTTAAAAATTCTCTTGGTATA
Organism: Rhopilema esculentum; assembly: GCF_013076305.1. Next base: position 47,752 of record NW_027019384.1, on the reverse strand, counting down.
ACGAACCTTAGATATAACGAACTGTCGTTAATGCTAACAATGAGGTCCCTTTATCATAATTACCCTTGATATAACAAACATTTCAAAAAAATTTCATCTGTTATTTTGATTTATTTCTTTCCGGTGTTCTGAATTGTCATCAGTAAAACAAACATCGGGAAACGTGCACTGTTTATGATGCTAGAATGAGATGAATTGCGTGCATACGGTAAAACACCTTTTCAAGGCTTTATGACAATTCAGTGAAAAAAGCCAGCACACAGAAAGCAAATTTGTAATATGCAATAAACAAGATTTACATTTTTTACCTTCATAAAATGCATGGTTTCAAAATGCCTATAACTCTTGTAGGCCTATAACCTGTATGTTCGGATACTTTTGTCCAACATAAAGGTAATGGGAAGGACCATTTTGAAAGGTGAAATTGTGATGATGACCATTAGTAAATTTTGAATTTAGCTTGTTTGTTTTGAGTAAAATTTGCACAGATGCTGGGGGTAAGCCTAAACAACCCTACTGAAGGGTTTTCGATGCCTGAATTGCAAAAAGAACTCAAAAAATTTTCTCCCACTTTAACGATCTCCCGATATAACGAACAATTCTCTGGTTCACTTCAAAGTTCGTTAGATCGGGATTCCACTGTAACTGCAAAACCTCTCAGTTGCCACCTGGCACTTGACACCTTCTACTTAATGACACGAAAATTTTTATTCGCCCCCATCACGTAATCGAGTATGCTGATCACGAAAATCACCATAAAATTTTCGAAAAACAAACACTTTCGTAATTACAGCTGTTTCAAGGTCGATTTTTGCTTCAAATTCTGTCACAAGGGATTGGGTCGAGTTTGACAGGAAGTGATGTGGTTGTGTTAGTGAAAATCTTACGGTGGCCCACAGGTGCCACGGCAAAACTTTCTTTCTCACGGCAAAACTTACTTTCTTACGGCAAAACTTACTTTCTCACGGCAAAACTTACTTTCTCACGGCAAAACTTTCTTTTTTCACGGCAAAACTTTATTTCTCACGGCAAAATTTTATTTCTCACGGCAAAACTTTCTTTGAATTTAATTTATAACTTAAATTTAATTTATTTTGAAAATTTTATCTCGTGACATTGGATTCTCGTCGTCGTATTGCTTTGTTCCTATTGCTTTCTAACATAGGCGTAGAAGACAAGGGTCTGGGGAGATAAGGGGGCTGCAGCTGCAGCTGTAGTTTCTCAACACTGAAAAGTTTCCAAAAAAGCGATAATCAGGCAGAAATCTACCATGATTCAGTCAGGCAAAATTTTCATAAACAATGGATGTTGTTTGTTGGGCAACCACTTCGATTTTTTTCTCCCCTTATACACTAGGGTATCAAAAGTATTGCACCACCTCGAAGGAGGAGAAATGGCGCATGAATGATCGAAAGCTATTGTTATGCAAATTATTTCTGTTTTTAGAGGGCCAATGGCAATTGGTCGAAAGCCAAACAACCACCAATCAAAACTTCAATCTATTTAGAGCATTTATTTTAAAAATAACAGTAGCAAACGTCCTTTAACAGTTTCAAATTTCAATATTTTGATGGGTAGCCGCAAACTTTTGAAACCGCAAAAAGCCTCCTTGAAATGGATCCACATTTTTGGTCAACGTATTCTTGTGGAATTTCGCAATAGGCCTGGAAAATTCTTGCAATTAATGATTCTCTGGCTTTTGGACGACCATTTGGATCACAGTTTGTAACATTTTTCATTTGAAGTCAAACTTTTTTAGCGATGTTAAAGATTGGACTTGATTCTGGCTATGCCAAAACTTTAATTTCTTTTGTATGGAAATAAATATTTGTAAAAATGGTTTCCGTTTACTCAGGTAACTTTTTCTTTTGTATTTGTGCAAAACACTCATTATATTTTCTGTGGACGGATTTTGAGCTGCAAAACCTTACGCAGTGTTGGGTTTCATGCCTTTTACTGCCCCTTGGTGCTGTACGTAGTGAAATAAAACCGACAAATTCTTTCCCCTTTAACATCAAATTTATTTTGGTCGCCAACTTCTCGGTTTCTTTACTACTGTAACATTCTCGAGAAATCTTTTTTGATTTACCGCAGCTGTTGTGTAGCTGCATTTAACTTGGTCAACATTTTCTTTAAAATTAAAGGCCACTTCCCCGTAAATGTTTTATAGCGACTCGCCTCTCATTTGACAATTTTGTTTCCTCGGGCATGGGCTACATTTTTACAGATAAAAATGTTTTTGCGTAATTTATACATTTTTAACTAAGTTTTCTATGGCGTCAGCAAGATTTGCAAACTTTTCCCGCCAAAGTTTGCTCTAAAATGCGCCTATTTCACCCAGTTCATGCACCAAAATGTTTATTGTTGTCAAAAAGTTGACAACGTCTGCCGCCATTTTGAGCAAGGTGGTGCAATACTTTTGATACCCTAGTGTATTATGCCCATGCTTATTATTTCATTTCTTTATTCATTGTTATTACTATTATTAGAAAAATTAAGTACCTAGCCATCAACCCACCCTGTGAGTAATACGATATGATATGATATTAAACACAATACCCAATTTATAGGTTTTTTACAAGCCACAATCGAGCGTGCCAAGTGCACGTACGAGATTTTTTTGCACGAATTTTATGTGCACGCCAATTTTCAACGAATTTATCTTTTTCACTGCTTTCAAAACAAAGGAATCAAAGACCTTGCATGCGGTACTGTTTCGTTGAGATAGGCATATAGGCCTAGCCTAGCCCAACCTAGATAAATTTTAGAACATTTCTGGGCTGTCTTTCTGCAAGAATTATAAAGAGAAGATGTAGGTATTCGCAAATTCTGCGAAGTTTAAAACGTCTAAAGCATTGATTAGATCTAAGTATCACGTACACAGCAACACGTAAAGAAAGTTTTGCCGTGAGAAAGAAATTTTTGCCGTGAGAAAGAAAGTTTTGCCGTGAGAAAGTAAGTTTTGCCGTGAGAAAGTAAGTTTTGCCGTGAGAAAGAAAGTTTTGCCGTGAAAAAGAAAGTTTTGCCGTGAAAAAGAAAGTTTTGCCGTGAGAAAGTAAGTTTTGCCGTGGCACCTGTGGGCCACCGTAAAATTTAGATTGCTAACTAACAAGAAGTTATACGGCGGAATTCTACTTGCGAGTTTATGAACATGTCTCACGGCAAATATTCAAGCTCGAGGGCGTCAGCTTTTGACGAAAGTGAAGGAGGATAGCTTTTAGGTGCTGCTGATGGGCTATTTTTGCCTTGCAAGAACGAACCAGTCTTTTTTCTGCGGATAATTCAGACGCGGAACCAGGCGAAGCTGGCATGGCTCGAAGCTTTCATGACCGGGCAGTGGACGAAGATGGAATACAAAAATCCCAACAGCGTGATCGATGGCGAGGAATTATTACTTTGAGTCAATGGTGAGTGAAATAAGTTGTCATTGTGTTTTTTAGTGTTATAAATTCAGTATTCCCTGTACATCTCTGCTGTTTTTAGGCCACCATTCCCTGATCATAGCCCAGTCTGCAGAGTATGACATCTGCACGCCGGAGATATTTTTGTGCAAAACTTGTTGCACGCCGGGTATTTTTGGGTGTGGCCACTAAGACGGGCATGGCTGGGTGTGGTCTCATAGAAAATTGTCAGCGGATATATTTGCCAAAATGTCAGCGTACCACTAGATTTGAAGAAAGCCAACAACAAAATATCTTTCAAAAATAAAATTAAACGCCACCTTTTAGAAAGTCCGACCTAATCGAATATGATGAAATACCAGCACATACTATAGACCAAATTTTCACATTTTTTATCTTTAATGTAGTTTTTTTTCTTTATTCATTTCCTTTGATTTTTTTCTAGTGTCATTTGCATTTCTATTATCACATTCTTTCTGGTATTCAAACCAAAATGAATTGAAAACTCGTCGTCAAATCACGTCAACCTGGCACATGTGTAAAAGCACTTAAAAAGGGGGTTTTACAAACGTGAGTTCGTATGTCGTTCGCAGAAACGTACACGATAAATACTGCAAAAACTGTTATCCAATTCGCTAATTTCTTACACTTCTTCTAATTCATCAGTTCACGTCAAACGACTAAAGAAATCTTAAACGGCTAACGACGACAATGTAACGGCAAACACAATTCTTCAAGCTAGCGACAAGGTACACTGAGTTCGACAAAGCTTACGGCAAGACTGAACCTAACTATAAAGCCACCCCTTATATACCCTAAGAATAATACAATTTACAGAAGCTGATGCAATTGCAGCGCAATGATGCAATTGTCATGTGATGTCCTGCAATGAATGGGAACCCTGTGTTCTAACACATGGCTTTGATAGCTCTATCGTGAGTTTTTTTCATGTGTCAGCTGATTTATAATTGTATATAGGGTTGTTTTTCTTTAATGTTCTTATTGTAATTTTGGATTTAATAATTGAATTTTGAGCAAATTACTTAAATGACGTAACATGTAATTAATTGATTTGCTGAAAAATGCTTTTGAGTTTGAGTTTGATAAAAACAAGTCAAGTAATACTTGACAAATATACAAATAAAAACTTGCGCTATCTTCAACAGTGTACTTCACACACATTTTTACGGTGAAATGCAAATTTACAAATTTTAACCACAACAGGGGATAATAGTCGGTGCACACCAGCACACCAGAAATTTTTGGTGGTGCACACCGGCACGCCAGGCTTTTTGCTCGTGCACACCGGAGATCTCGTCGAAAAGTGCCATTCTCTGCAGACCGGATCATAGCGGCCTGGCCTGTTGCGTTGTATGAGCGAATGAAGAATAAGTTATACAAATACTGTCTAGTTGTTATACTGTAAAAGTTATACTGTCTAGAAATACTAATTCTGTTTGGCACCTTCAATTCTTAGAATTAGTAAATTTAATATTTTATTTTAATTAAATCTGGCAGAAAAGAGTATACCATATACATATAATATATGTATGCAATGTTATGATCATACAATGTTTTTGTTCGATAGGTATCTCTGTGCATTGGCATACAGTCTTGGTGTCTGTCAGAGACAAACGTAGATACTTCAATTCCAGAACTTCTGAGAGATTCAAAACCTTGTTGATGCCAAAGCAACTCCATCTGTGCAGAGCTTCCATTAACGCTGCTTGTCTGTGAAGAACGAGGAACACAAATTTCAATGTTTAAATTTAACAACAAACATGATCCAAGATTAATTTTTTGGTCTTTGACCAAGGCTGACCAGGTCAAAGACCACTATTTCTGTTATACAGAAACGACTGAGTCCGTGATTTAATTGAAAGTTTTTATATCATGTTTTGTTACTTGATGACTTCTGTTTATTGTTAATCGATTCTCACTTGCATTTTGAATCTTTATCCCATAGAATATCATTTCCCTGCTTCTTAAATATTTCTTGAGTTGCCAACCCCCTGCTTTTTTAGTTTCCAAAACCTTTTTCGCTTTTGTATAAAATATTGAAGTAGTTTACATTTGTCTAAATGGTTTAAAAAAATAACTGCAAAATTGAATATTTGGGTAATTTTTATGTATTAAAAACGGTGATAGACAGAGAGACAAGGAGTTCCTTTTTTCCATAAAGCGAGTGCCCCCGGTGTTGTACAGTCATTACCAATAACGTATCTCAGCTGTTACACAATAGAACGTTGTTAGGCAGTTATAAAAAAACAATAGGAAACTTATTACTCACCATGCTTTTTTCATTCTTGCTTCGTTCTTTGTCCTGTTTTGGTTTGCGGACTGAGGGTAGAGCATCACGTCGAAAAAATGTTTTGGTATTTTCGGTGTCAAAACCAGGAGGAGAAGGAAATGTACGGGAAAAATCAGTCGGAAAAAGGTGATCTTGAAAAAGATGATGGCTCGATATCTTTACGCTGCATTTTTAATAAGTAATGCCAAGCGGCGAACTTCTGTTGGGGCAGGTTTTCCAGGATGGCAGTCAAGCACAACGGTATCTTCCTCAAGGGGGTATTCGTTCCATAAAGTCATGCACAACACTTTATTTCAATTTTTATCAATTTTATATTGAACCAAAAAAATTTTCTAAATTACTTTCCGACCTTTGATGGCATTGCTTGAGTTATCTAAATAAAAATTATTACAATTATGGAGGAAAAATATCTTTAGGGGGACAACAGTAGTGCCCGCACATAGTGAAACCATACATAAGCCTTGTTCTATTCAACGGATACACAACCACTTTACGTCACAGGGGTCACGTGGCCACAGGTTCGACCGCGTTTTTCTCGTGACACATTTTAGCTCGAGTGGGTGTTGGAAAACCCCGTTTTTTGGGGAAAGTAAGTCGCAAATGAAAAAACTAAGTTCACCATCGTTACCAGCGATGTTTCTTTGATGATTTAAGCGAATAAAATTTTTCGTGTCATATGCACTTTAACAAAGTACAGTTTGTGAAGAAATAAGTCTCAGATTTTCCATATTATAATAAAATACTAAAAAAATATATAGATTTTTCTCGATAAGAAAATATACATATTGATCACCAAATATTTAATGCAATGACGTTAAAATCAAAACACAATCAAGAGCCACGAAAACTGACATTTGCCACAATGACGAAAATTTCCTTCATCACTAGAACCCAAACTCCTTAGGTATTCAAACAATCCGGAGTGGTGCCATGTTCTGCATGATGTCATATTTTTAGGAGAGCGTTCCTGAATCTAGGCGACCTGTGATTCGTTGATGCAGTCACAAAACTCCTTGACGTGTATGACAGGATGTTAATCAGATTATCCAAACCGGATTCTTCACCTTCGGCCCGGACTAGTTCAGTCTGTGGGTGTTGGATCGTGACAGTAAAGGCAGCCAATTTGTAAGTTATTCTTGCTAACTTCTAAGTTGCCAAGTATTCTTGTTAACTTTGAAATAGTTTGTTTATCTCTTTGCTTTTTTATTTAAGTAATGGATAGTCAGGATAATTTACCAAAACTCCGTTCTATTCTCGGTCACCTTTGACCTCAATGACCTTAGGCCTTTGCCTCAATGTGCAGGGATCAACTCGTCTCGTGAAGATTTAAGTAGTGTAAATGATTTGTTTAGAACCACTTTTGTTTCCTTCTAATGGCCAAGTATTTTTGATGATTTAAAAAAGGAATTGACTCTCCTAACAGGAATTGACTTCTCAAAGACTTTATCGATTATAACATGAATAAAGATCAGGTAGCGTCCTCCCTCAACTGGAAATCAATATAAAGATGGCGGAAACGAAAAATTCAGGGCCTTAGTAATGACATCGACATTTTGCTTGAAACACAAATTTTATCAGTAATGAATACCTTTCTAGAAAAGATTCACCCAATTATGACCCATTGCAATCTGTGAACCTTATCATTAAATATTTGAATTGGCAGTTTGGTGGAAGATATATTATAGAGGAAAATACATTTCTATTGACAAGAGCTTGGTTGGCATGAAAAATAGAGTTTCTGATGGAATCAGACAATACATGCCAAAACATCACCACAGATAGGGGGTGAAATGTTTTGTTCTCTCCAAAGCCTCAATAAGCTATACTTCAGAACTGGCTTGGCCAATCCCAAGATAAGTGTCCAAATCATCAAGCAGGCATCCCTCTTGACGATGCAAAACTTGAAAAACTTCCTCTTGAATCAAGAACTTACAATTTTGTCCTGCATTTGCTTCATGGGGATCCAAGCAAACATTAAGAAAGTCCTTTAATGAAGTTACAGCCTAGGTGCAGTCAACTTCTACACTTCAATCCATTAGCAAAGCTTAGCAAACATTTGCAAGCTTACAAGTAAAGTAAGGTTTATCCCAAAGCAGTTGAAAAAAGGCTAAAACCAGGAGAGGGTAAATTCTGTCTTTCAGGTCCACTACTCGTGTGTCTATTTCGAGAAAAGAAGTCTCACAACGAAAATGTATTTCTTCTCTGCACCAGAACATCTGCTGACTATGTTGCAGTCACAAAATGCAGCAGCAGCGAAGCAGTAATACCCAGAATTGTGGATATCTATAATCACAATAACGAAAGCATTGATCTTGGTGATCAACAAATTTTAATCTTTATGATAAAAAGACTCCCCCCTCCTTCAATTTGTTCAAAATTTGGTTTAACATACTGTGTATCCTCAAATTTCCCCCCTGACCTCAAAAAAGCCTCCCCTTGAATAAACCCCCATCCTAGAACAATAAATTGTCAATAAGCCTCCCTTGAATAAGCCCCATTGCTACCATAAGTCCTCAAATTGGCCCCCCTCAACTTATTGATTGTTGCCATCTGAGGTTGCCTTTGGTGATTGATTGAATTACCTCAAAAATTCATACTTTCGGTAATTATTAATTAAATGTTAATAAAGAAATTCCTATTGAAATATACAAGGTTTTTTTATAATGTCTTCTTGATGTCAATTATAATCTTATTAGCCCCCATTTGTATATGCCCCCCTCAAATAAACCCCCATCCAAAAAAATCGAATATAAATAAGCCCCCAAGGAGCCAATTTGAGGATTTAGGGTAACCCACATAGAAGCAGATTTAATGGTTTCTGTTCAAACATACATGCACATTTGGTGGGTTTCTTGCTGTAATTATAAGAAATTATTCAGCCTGTTTTACTTTTTTGTCCATTTACAAAAAGTTCTTACAAAATGAGTTTCTATATTGATGGGCAGTACTGTATGGTTACAGAATGTGCATTTGCACAACTAAAAGGTTAAATTCCAGTTCTGTAGAAAATGCTGAATACCAATATGATTGATATAGGCCATTTTTAATATCTATCCATTCATGCTTTGTGAAGTAAATTATGAGTTCATTCCCCGAGAAACAAGTCATCAGCAATATCATAGTTTCAACCTCAAAGTCAGGGCTGTCAGCCACATAATGAGCTGAATGAGACTGAGGTAAGGCAGACCAAAGCGTGTTAATAATATTTCGACCCATAAACATTCAAACCAACTCAACCACTCCTTTGTCAAGTATTCTCCATAAGGATTTGTGGAACATTTCACAGCAGTGACATACATTTGCCACTTTATATTGAAGTAAGTCTAAAATGTCATTTTGGAGTAAGACTAGCTGTAGTAGTTCATGACTCAGTAGTTCATGATCTGACACAAACTTAAAAAATACCATCATTGCAAGAACATTTGTAAAACCTTATTCTTGAAAACTTATTTGAAATTTTATTTTAAAGCCCTACAGAATATATAGATTTTTCTGATATTTGAAGCAACATATTTGTTAAAACTACATTAAAATTCCAAGCTAATAAATAAGACAGGGATTAAAGCTTAAAGAACTAAATAGGGGAGATTTCAATGTGAAATGAAAGAAATTTACCTATTACTTAGTGCTGACCCAACAGTTGACAAAACATTGTTTTCTGTGCTACAATACTACTCATCCTACACTAGGTAAAGTCCCCTTACCCCAGCATATTTGGAAGAGTATAAAATCTTCTCTAATCTCCAATTTGGCTTTTCTGCTATTCGTTCTGTTAATCATACATAAAAAGGATCAACTAAGAGTTCTTAGAATGAAAAGAAATTTGGATCTGGAATGTTTTTTGACCTAAAAAAACCTTTTTCACTGTTAATCATTAGATTTTTCTGGAAAAACTAGAACACTATAACAGCTCCAGCACAGTTTAGCTCCAATCTTTCCAACATAAGCCAGATTCAAGGTAATTAACTTTTTTTGATTCTCCAGCTTTCTCTGATTTATCCTGTACAGTATAATCCCGTTATAACGTACTCGGTTATAATGTACTTTTGAATATAATGTACTTTCCGATATAACATACTTTCGGATATACACCTTACTGGTGTACTTGGATCCCGCCAAAGTTCCTTACTTTATATTAAGAAATTACCCTGCTTAGAACGTATTCGTTTATAACATACTTTTAGTTATAGCGTACTTCTTCTTCAACCTTTCTAAACAATTTCCATCAAATACAACATACTTTGTGAGTCTTCTGTGTTAAAAATCCATTGTGTTGTGTCACTTATGGCAAGGTGCCAGGAAAAAGTGAGACCTTTGGGATTTTTTGATATTGTTTTTTGCTTCCTTGATTGATTTAATTTTTGTCCAAGTTTCACAACAATTTTTCGATATTTTCGGATTTCTCTAAAGCTGACAAAACATTGAAAATGTTGAGCAAAGTTGATGCTGCAGTCAACAACACCTGAATACTCAGAAATCATTTTCAAACTTTTTTTCACTATATAGCCTATAATAATTTAGTTAAAAGTGTGGTTTTTAAATAGTTACATTTTTTAAAATTCAGGTCCAATTTTTCCTACCCTGGTTTCAACATACTCCCGATATAACATGCTTAATCTGCCTGTCCCTTAAAGTATGTTATTACGAGGTTATACTGTACCAACAATCTTCTGGTTGAGTTGCCAGGTTACTTTTTTTTCAATTTCCCAGTTGGTACCTTTGGCAGATTGTTGTACAGTAACCTCGAGCAATTCTATTTCATCATCTGACCAGAAAATATCACCTGTCTCTGTTTGCAGTCTCTCTCCCCAGCAATCTTTTGCAAAGATATTAACACACTTCATTTTATGCAGTTCTGTTGATGGCAAAATATTTGGACCACATGTTGCAATGTAATTTACATATCTTACAGCACCACTCCTGAAGCTCCAGTGGTGTAGCTTGACTTCCCGGACTATGGGAATGGATTGTTACTTCCAGGGAAGCCTGGATTTGAAGAAGGCAATGGGGGCAAAGTGCAAAGAAAAAGGACAAAACAACTGTAAATGGAAGGAAAATGCTCAATTGTGCCATTGCCCCCGCTGCCTCCTGGCACAGGTACCTAGGTTATTTCAGATCAAAGAGAAATATCTACCAACAAAGACAGGCGCAGCGAAATTTAGATGCTATTTTGGCAACTAAGGGTTTTTTGGACTTACTGAAGATCGATCAACCAACTTATGAAGGATTTTGAGAGGGGTGTCAGCCCCCTACACTCCCTGCTAGCAATGCCCATTCAAAGCTCAGCAAAATTGTGCTCACCATCGTCTCTAGGCCTACAGCATTCATGGTTAAGGCGAACAATGCAGGATGTGTGACAACATGAAGTTTTCTAATGAATGGCCTCAAAAATGAAAATCTGTGTGAGAATTACAACAAAGAACTATAAAGCTGAACTTGGGCTTTTAAAACCATGCATTCAGATGTGTTTGTCTTTTTAATTTCTTTAAAGTTGTTGCTTTCAAAGTTTTTATAGAAACTCAAACACCCTGCGTAAGAATCCCTTAGAGCTTTTTGACAGGGGATAGCAGGTAAGCAGCAGAGTAGCAAGGGTGTTAGGATTAAGGGGGCAATAACAAGTTGGGTGAGGGAAAATAAGGTTTCACATCTACACCTTTTGGTACATCATAAAACACCCTCTTTCGAATATACTTTTGCCATTTGGGGGGGGGGTGGCATCCAGGGCCTGTTGCCTCTACCGCCCTATGCTCCAAACATTTTGTTGACTGGCAGAAAAACTATCATTTTTGCATCTTGCAATTCTGTTTAACATGCTACACGCTGATGAATGGTAGCATTTTGCAGTGGGTAGCTTTATTCCTAAGGGCCTGTAGTGTCTCCATTAAGCCTCTGGTCCTTATTAAGACCTTGAATAAAACAATCAAAAAATATAGCTGTAAGGGGTAAAGTTTTACTACAATATTGGAAATTTTTCATATCCCCGGATTCTTGATTTTGGCATAAAGTTATTTTCAGGAATTTATAGGCAATATTCGCGGCAATAAATTTCGCTGATTGACCAAAAGCGAAAACTTTGCGGGAATTTACTAAAATATTCCCTATTTCGGCTTTTCGTAGATTGCGTGCCGGTTGCGTTAGAGCCTTTAAAGAAGTCAGCAAAAAAGTTATTGCTTGCCTTACCTGTGGGCATTTTCTTGTATCTTGTAGAAAGATTTGTGGAAACCTCCT
>NW_027019384.1:9793-35712 GCF_013076305.1 Rhopilema esculentum | reverse complement strand
TTGGTGAGAAATATTTCCAAAACGTTGGGGATCCAGCTCTTACTGCCTGCGTAAGGAATACTCGAAAAAGGTTTTGCGTCGCGAAACTTATCGGCTAATTTTGGGTCAGCGTTAATAGGAGCCTGGCTTGACACAGATCGACATGCAACATTCCCAAGGCGGTTTATCAAGCACGTACCAATGTTCCTATGAATAGAAATACGCGAACATTCCTTTAATGCCGTGATGTGATTCATTGCTGCTGTCTTAAGCTAGAAATTCAAAATTCAGCTGCATGATTGCCCGAAGGAAGGGCAGCTCTCGGGTTTCTTTTGTGTCCAATGTTGCATAAGTGGAGACAAGCAGCGGCGTCGCGACCGGGGGGTGGGGGGGGGGAGGTGGGATATCACACCCTCCCAATAGTTTATCAATAGGAAGTTTCAGCTAACATCCACTCAGTGGAAGAAACGCTTTAGGTATTTTAGAGACCTTCATTTCATGAAAGCAATAAAGAATCAAGCATAGGTAGTTGCTTCGTTGGTTAAATATGATATTCCTTGATATGAATTTAGGTAAACAAACTAATGATTTGAAGATTTGAAGATTCCTTGTTGGCACTGAATCTAAAAATCCAGGCCCTCTTTAGGTAAAATTGTGCCTTGTGTCCATTTCCCCTAAAGTTTCTCGGTAGAAGCGTCAACTGCAATTCACTATGAGCTCCAGATTTTTGTTAACATTCAAAAGGCATGCTAAGATGGAAAGAGGGATCTAGATTGACAACCAGTGCTGCTTTTTACCAGGGGCGTTGTGGCTCCTAGAAAAGGCCGGGAGAAAATGATCCTAAGTGGGTTTCACTCTTTTGTACGACATCTCCAATCACAATTCACAGGTCGCCAAAAATGATATATACGTACCTGGAAACCATGCACCATGCATTGAAAAGATTCCAGTTTTTATCATTTTTAAATGTTCATTTTCCATGTTTGTTGTGGTGTGTCCTCTTTTCTCTAGCCATAGACTCTTTAAGACTGCGAATCCAGTACTGTAGGCACACTTGATACAAACACAAACGAGACAAAGCAATTATGTGAACTACGAGCGAAGCGAGCAGAAATTTTTTCTCGGACACGCCCTTTAAGTTCGCTTGAAATACATTTCAGAAATTTTTTGCAGTTGTTTACAAAGTTTTACAATTTTTAGGCATACTTTGTTACGTTTCATTAAAATTCATTTCTAAAATTGGAATTCCTTGCTTTAAGAGGCCCCCAAGACCCCGAGGCCCTGGGGCAGTTTGCCCTTCCTTTTCCCCCTCTCAGAAGCCCTGTTCATATTCCAAGCATCTCTTTCACAGGGGCCTGTTTGTCTTGGGTTTCACAAACTCATTTGAAAGGGGCCCACCGGGAAATTTCCCGGTGTCCCGTCTAGCCACAACGCCCCTGCTTGTTATCTAGCTTTGGAAGTAACTGACAACCTATGACATGGTATTTTTCAAAACCACGACGAAATTGGCCCAGTTGTTTTTATCTGCTTTCAATTTGTTTGCAAGAAAATAATTTTCAATAGGATTAGGAGGATTGCTTTAGTGAAATGTGCTTTAAAGAGTGCATTTTCCAGGGAACTAGAAGCATCAAAATTCGAAAATCTTCTTCTCCTTCCGCGGCAACCATGGTGCCGCTTCGGGTAGGAACTGTATCCTTTGCCCGTCCTAATATAGAGACTTGACAAAACTTAGGAAAGTCCATTATTATCATAGCAAAATAAAAGTTGTGAATTATATGCAGAGTTAGATTGGCAAAATGTATTGCAGAGGTTTGTGACAGCAACTGAAGAATCTCAGGCAATAATTTTTTAATCAGGTAAATTTGTAGTCTATACTCCCCCCCCCCGCCCCCAACAAAGGCTTGTCTCGTGACAGCCCTGGAGACAAGGCAAGTGTTGCATAAGCAGGGCCTCCGACAAAGGGGAGGCGGGGGTCCTGGCCCCTCCACATTTATGCAAAATTGTAGTGCTCTTTTCAAATTCTTTTGTTATGAGTGATATATTTTCCCATGCGCCCTCCCCCTAGTTTCCAGCCTGCGTCGGAGCCCATAATAAGTGTAGACAGCATGGATGTCTGCTGAATATTTTAACACAAGGTATTGTTCCAACGTTTATGGGATTGTAGTTACGACAGTGGCTAAGCATGCTGGACCTCCTTGACCTTTTTTTAATCGATATTTTTCTCTTTAATTCCATCGCGGGGGCCCCTTAGTTATGATAAACAACACCCCAATCTCAGGAAAAACATTTTGGGCTTTTGGTGTAACAGCCCTTGTCTTGCCTGAGCAATGACGTAATTTTATGGTCGGTGTTTGATTCCAGGGAAAAAACTGCCTCAGTTTTTTACCCTGATAATCATACTGATACACCTGTCACGCATTCGAATGACTGTGTGAGAAGAAGTGAGACAGGAGAAGGCAGGTGGAAGTATGTAACGGAATATAGGCAGGAGGAGAAACGAGTACCAGGGGACAGAGATGGGAGGGGAAAAAGCATACAACATAGCGTGACTTGTGCTGCAAAATATGGCGTGACTCGAGCTGCATCACTGTGCTTAAACAAATATGCTAGGGCAAGGCCTTGTAGAAAAGGCATACCGGAAAACAAGGACCCAGGACCTTAAGGCAGGACCGAAGACCAGGACCGAGGACCAGGACCGAGGACCAGGACCGAGGACCAGGACCGAGGACCAGGACCGAGGACCGAGGACCAGGAGCGAGGACCAGGACCCAGGACCAGGACCGTATATGTTTTCGACGATGCACTCGCTGTTTCCTTTATAAGAATACCAAGTTATAGCATATGTCATTACTGATTTATGAAAAAAGTGGGAAAGGAAAGATTTAGGTGCATTATCATATATTAAAATATATTAAGACAAAAGGAAATGAAAAATTGCCCCTTTATGCTATTTTTAGAATATGAAATTGGTACCCATGTCTCTATTTAGGCATTCTTCTCTAAATAATTACTATCTTTTATATGAATATGAAATGTAGCTTTCTCCATTCTTTTAACAAACTGAAAAGTAATACGAAAAGATGTAATTGACAATCTTACCCCTTGATGCTAATATGAAATTGGTACCCATGTCTCTATTTAGGCATTCTTCTCTAAATAATTACTATCTTTTATATGAATATGAAATGTAGCTTTCTCCATTCTTTTAACAAACTGAAAAGTAATACGAAAAGATGTAATTGACAATCTTACCCCTTGATGCTATTTTTAGAATGGGGTACTGGAACCCAGTTCTCGAAATTGGGTTTTAACTAGGCTCTAAGCACAGTTTTTGACATGAATTGTGCAAATTGTGGTACCAGCATGAAAATGGGTACACTGGGGGTAATTTCACACGCTGATGACGATGCCGAACAGACCCAAGCTGAAAAATGCCCCCAAATGCTATTTTTAGACTGGGGTGCTTGGTCCCCAGTCCTCGAATAGGGCCAATCTCCATATGTCATAACTGATTTATGAAAAAAGTGGGAAAGGAAAGATTTAGGTGCATTATCATATATTAAAATATATTAAGAGAAAAGGAAATGAAAAATTGGCCCTTTATGCTATTTTTAGAATATGAAATTGGTACCCATGGCTTTATTTAGGCATTCTTCTCTAAATAATTACTCTGTTTCATATGAATATGAAATGTAGCTTTCTCCATTCTTTCAACAAACTGAAAAGTAATACGATAAGATGTAATTGACAATCTTACCCCTTGATGCTATTTTTAGAATGGGGTACTGGAACCCAGTTCTCGAAATTGGGTTTTACTTTCATAGTCTAGGCTCTAAGCACGGTATTTGACATGAATTGTGCAAATTGTGGTACTAGCATGGAAATGGGTACACTGAGGCAATTTGACACGTTGATAATGATGCTGAACAGACACAAGCTGAAAAGTGCCCCCCCCCCAAGTGCTACTTTTAGACTGGGGTACTTGACCCCAGTCCTCAATTTTGGATTTCATCCATACCTAGTTAACTAAAGTTTAAATTGAGCATGAAGGTATAGGTTTAAACACAATTCTACACGATAAAGGAATAACACAGAAATAATATTATCCTTTGATTCTATTTTTAGATTAGGGCTGTTGCCTCTGGGCCTTTATGTAAACGCTCTTCTACAGGCCATTACTTGCTTTTGACGTAAACATGATAGTATGGCTGTCTACCTTTTTGGTTAACCAAACAGTATTTTCAGAAAAAAGTAGAACTTGGAATACTTGAGACAAAGAAGGTACACGTTTCTGTTCTGGAAGTAAAATTATCTCAGTCAATACAACAGCTTCTTGTTATTCTTATTGATGTGTACTCTGAACAAAACGTCACCCTTTTTTTCTTTCATCAGCGTCTATCACGAGAGTTTTAGTATGACTCCTCCCTCCCAGATTTTTCCTAAAAATCAATCATCAATATTTTTCTAAGAATCCTCGCATTATCAATCGTTTGATAATCAATTCCTATTTTTTGGGCCTATGAACTTTCAACATTATATCTAGTGGGAAAAAAATCTACAAAATTTGCATTTTCCAAACATTATTCGGGAAAAATGCGACCAAAATGTATTATGAATGATTTGCCAGACTTTAAAGGGCTCCAAATGCTTTATGCTGTTTCCCGCAACGAAAGAAAAAGTACAAGCTAAAAGATATTATTGATATATAGAATATAAAGTATAGTTATAAAATATCTCAGTACTGTCCTTTTCTATATATTCAAAGTCTTGCTTCGATCACACTGTTAAATCATACTATATTGTCATTTAAAACTCCTTTAACCATAGGCAAAGGCTCCTTCGCTGTTGCAGAAAAAGCCATATATGATGGAAAGCGAATTGCTGTCAAGAGACTAACTGATGCCTCTCCAAGCACAGATAAAAGCATTTTCGCAAAGGAAGCGTCGCTGTTGAAGCAAATAGACTGTGCGAACATTGTAAAATTGATTAGTGTTTCCGATGATCCAATGGCTGTCATGCTAGAATATTGTGAGTTTTCCTTCAAACCATTCAATTTTTAGAGCAGTGTGAACTCTCTCGACCAGTTTTTGAGCTATTTAGATGGCGAGGAGCTCTTTGTATATTTTTCCTCTATCTGCAATAAAATTGTCAAGCATGTGCTCACTGCTGTTGACTTTTTGCATAGTAGGGATATTGTTCACCGGGACATTGAACCGGCAAACGTGCTCGTTAGCAATTTGCACTATGCAGACTTGAAACATGGCAGCAATGAAGTTTTCATGAGTCAACCTAGAGTTTGCAAGCTGGCAGAAATGGGAGAAGCACGATCAAGAGTAACGCAGACCCGTGCATTAGTTGGAAATAGCCGTACTAAATTTTTGGCAAGGGGTAGCCCCGCATTTATGGCTCCCGAAATATCAGTAGAAGAGTTCATGGTAACTTCGGCAAGTCTTGGGCAGCTGAAAGCTATTGATGTCTGGGCAGTTATAATGACATTTTTTGTTGTGATAAATCCTGATTAATGCTACCCATTTCAACATGACATCGCGCGTTTACTGGATGAAGATGGCAAGGAAGTCATTAACAGTGAACACGTACTAAAAACTTGTCTTCGCGAGAGGAAGACTCTGTCCTTCTCAGACAAATTACCTTGAATTGCAGTCTGATCATTACCAACGCATACGGAAGATGTTCTGTGAAAACCTCTGCTACGATCCAGACCAGCGTTGTACTGTGAAAGAGTTGATAAAGCAGTCGGAAGATGCAAATGATCTCTCAAGCTTCTGCATTGAGCGAAAATGGCACGAATGTAATAAATATGGTCCAGGGATACACAGAGGAGTTGGCACAAACATTACTACCACAGAACGACGGCACCAACGCTTGTGCTTTCCTTTCGTTGGGAATTATCGATCGTTTGCTGAAACGGAGATCAAATGGCATTGTGATGGATGACAATCTAGTACGGGCTTTTCAGAAGTTATAACTAGCTTTCCGCTCAAATTCAACAAATTCCCCGACATCTCTAATGAAGCATGATAGTGTAACTCCCAGCTCCTGCTCAATGTTGGCAATGTTTAGAAACGCTGAGTTAACTGATTTACCGCTTGTCAATCGTTAAATGACTATCCCAGTTAAGCATCTTCAAAGGGTGCTGGTAAACAAAACTATGTTCTCCTTGATAAGCATTATTGAGAGATCGAGCACACATAACTATTTTCAAGGATTTTTGGATTGATAAAACGGAGGTGTATGGAGTAAATGCACTTGGTAACACGCCTTTATACATTTATAAATAACTATGTTAGTGAAGGAATTTCCAATTATTGTTGTATTTTCTCTTTCAGTGATTTTGCTCTACAATGAAGATCCTACTTTACCAATATATGCTAAAGGAAGAAGTCAGCCTTGCTCAACAGCAGAAGTAGCCGAGTTACTAATCATTGGCGTCAAATCTGAATTGATTTGCGCGAACACTCCCATCTACGTAAAAAACAATGTTGAATTCGTTGTTGATGCAAATTCATTAAATGACTGGAGAGACATTCGCGCAGACATGAATTGTGGATTGCAGCGCTCCGGGACAAAATCATTTCACTTTGATTTTTCAGAAGGCAAAGCCTTCACTGCTTATAAGAGCAATAGCACTCACGTTGCTACAAGATACCTTTATGTTCACAAAACAAACAGCGATTTCCACAAGGTGATTGTAAGCGTCAAGCACTTGGAATCTGACAAAACCCTACCACTCTTTTATGTCCAATTCTACTTTAACGATGGTGAGCATCAGATAGAATTCGATTTTCAACGTGCTGGGAAGGGCTCCAAGAAAAACGTACGGCAAACGAAGTTTTCTGTTAGGGCTGAGATGAAGTAATTGGCTAGAGAAGGACTGCAGGGAAAAGCTATTTTCGATAGGCTTTGTAAAAGTGCTGGTGGCTTTAAAAATGCAAGATCGAGTTCGGATTTTCCCAATTCTACGACACAGATATACGACATAGTGAGAGAAGAGGTGGCCATAAAAAGAGAGATGAGGTAGTAGAACTAATAGATTTGTGCAAAGAAACCTGCGAACAGCCAAATGCATTTGTACGAGAAGTAAGAACAGCTCCAGAGTTGAGTGTTGTTTTGGCAAACAATCGTCAACTGAACGACATACGCAGATTCATCGCCTCCGACCATTGTTGGAGTGTCTTGGGCGTCGACCCAACTTTTAACATCTGCAATTACAACGTTACAGTGGCAACATACCGCAACCCTTTTTATATACAGGGAGGCAACCGATAAATGTCCTGTGATGATTAGTCCCATTCTTATTCACTTACATAAGACATTCGAGTCGTACTTCAGCCTACCAGCTACGATGGTGCGTCTCGATCCAAACCTTGCTGTACTGAAGGCATTCAGAATGGACGGTGAAGGTAACGTCTATAAAGCACTGGGTGCTTGCTTTCAAAATGCGAACCACTTGCTTTGTTGGATTCATGAAAAAGATAATATAAAGAAGAAGCTTTCACAGTTAGGTGCTAAGGATAGCAAGACTTATATCGAGGAGATATGGATGTTGCAACAGCCGAAAAGTTTGAGCACGAATGGTGTGAAATCGAACGCAAGTGGATGGAGAGAGGAACTTTTGGTGCCAGGTTTCTTAAGTATATAACTGAAAAAAAAGAGCTCATGAAGTCATCAATGATGGCTGGAGTACGGGAAACGTGCAGCCTTGGAATTCCTCCGCTGGAATACACACAAAATGCAAATGAGTGCATTAACTCGATTCTTAAGAATAGCAAAGAAAAAAGAGCTATTTCCCTTAAGGAGACAGCTAGGCTTATTCACAAGGAGGTCATTAGCCAGGATGAAAGACTAAAACTTGCAATTATCAGCAAAGGCGCATGGAAGATCCGTAGCGAGTTTGCAAGCAAGCTGCAAGTTGAGGAGGTAAAGTTCTACCAAATGAACCAAGCACAAAGAGATTGGTATGATATTTCTTCGTGCCATACTCACTTTTTTACATTCCCCTATTTTGCTTTATTTCAATGAAAGCATTAATACATTTTCGTTGGTGGTAAGATTGATAAAGTTAGAGTAAAAGTATTTTAAACTTCTTTAACAATCCTTAACTCACGACAAACGAAATTATGGCTATTAAACTATTTTTATGATTTTGAACTGTGCTTTTTGTAATTTTTTACATTTTTTTTAGCCTAACAAAGAGGTTCAATTCTTTTATTCCTCCATACAAATCCACAGAAAGTGAACGGCAAAAAGACGTATCTGCTTCTGCTCCTTGTATTTCCCTGCCAAACCTTTTACTTAGAGGATTTCCAACGTCAATTCAGCAGGAAATCCAAAAAGAGGCATGCAAGCTTCTCAATGAAAGTGGGAGGATTATCCATGGACCAGCTGAAAGTAATTTGTATATGGTTACCAACAAACGGCAATCATCGCAGCCTCACTTGGTGACATATGACAAAAGTAAGAATAAGGCAATCTGCCAATCCAAGTTCTGCTTCAGGGGAAAGGGCTTTGGAATATGTGGCCATGCTGTTGCTGTGGCAAAGAAAGAAAATTTCCTTGCCAAATTTGTCCAGCAGTTTAACAAAAACAGCCCGGCCGATTCCGTTAGCCGTCTGGTTGATGCAGGTAAGAGCAGGCAGGATGATGATTTATAGACCCCTATACATCTCTCCTATAGACAATCTCTCCTGCATGTTCTTTAAACCATTTTCTCACTCCTTTATTCAACTTTGAACTTGATTTGGAAGTTAATGAAGCTTCTTTGCTTGAACTTTTCAGCCAGTGAAAGGAGATATAAATAATGTTTCAGTGCTCTCAGTGCTACTTTCCAAGGAAAGTTGCTCAATTGTATTTAACAAAAGCAGTAATTCTTTGCTACACAATATTTAAGCAACTCCTTCTTTGCTACACAGTTTTACTGTCTGCCAAAGTATTACTTACTTACTGTCTTACTGCCAAAGCGCTCGATTCTTAGTGGTCAGACAATTTATCTCTATTTTGCAGGTAAAGAGAAACGAGCAGGGCAAAAGAAGACAAAAGCCACTCAGAAGAGGAAAGGTCCTGCCAATTCAACAAAAGAGAAAGTTATGAAGTTTATAGAGCGCCAAGACCGTCTCAGTCAAAAAGAGCAACAACAGCAACAAATTCAAGTGGCTACTCAACCCCTGCAGCAACACTAGCCTTTGCCACCATTATATAAACAGACTCTAGACCTGTCCTTCTTGTCTCCTGCCTCCGGAGAACCTTCCGAAGAACTGCTTTTTGATCAACATCAGCAACCTGGATTTCCAGAGCCTCCGATAGCCGGCTACGTTCTAACATTATTGAAATTCTGCCACAGAAATGTTGCAAGCTGCTACGGCTGCCGAGGTAGATTTTTTGATCACGGCTATCCGATCCCCCCAGAGATCTGGTTGTTGTCACAAAAACAAGACGGTGGTACAAAGATCCACAAACTCAACAAAGAGTACAATCGGCACTGTCATCAAATGTATACTTTCATTTTAACAAGGCTTGCATCAACGCGTTTGAGGCAATGTTCCAGCCTGAAATGATAAATATACCGAAGGAAGTGCAGCCATTCCTGCTTCTAGAGCACAGGAACGTTTTGCTGTCAAACCATTTCTGTCTTTGACATCTTTAATGTTTAAACACTTTTTAAATATATGAAGACTATTTACGCTTTGATGGCTTGTTAATGATGTGTTATGAATTGTTATCGTTTGCATGTTTTGTTGTTTTCGTTCCTTATTATCAATTTTTTTACCTTTCCACTTTTTCTAGGGTTAGAAAATTTTCAAATGTTTACCTGTAACTTGAGTAGAAAAATCTTAATTATCAGTTATAAAGAGGACTTTCAGGTCACGCAAGAATGCTTATGTCAAAAAGTAATATCGGTTCAATCAAATATTTTATTCTGGCAGAAATTAGCCAAGATATTATAGAATGATCCATCAAAAGGAAGAGGCGCAGCCCCCTTTGAAGAGTAGAAGGAGCATGAGCCCCCCTGAGCCCCCATCTTCTACAGCCCTGGTTTCAAGGCGTTGTTTTGGTATAATCGTTATTTTGCATTTTGACCCAGCTACCCGAGCTTTCGTTTTTCACACAGGGCCAGAAAAAAAATCAGGTTATTTATGGGAAGTATTCCCCCCCCCTTGCTATGATAAGCAGTATTCCGTTTGATGTTTGCAACTTTTGTATTTCATAGAGAAATTGTTCATGGTATGTGCTGTTATGTTTTGTTACGGATTTCTCATGTCTTTATCATCCACAAAATTGCTTGTGTGTTTTGTTTCTCTTTTCTGCTCTGGGAGATTATTTTTTGCATGACGCAGGTTGTTTGGTCATTTTAGTTCCTAGGCATGCCTTAGGTTCTGAGTCCTAGGTTATGAGTCCTTGGTCTCCTTATCCGTCACTTTAAAAATGACACTCCTTTCTTGGCACACATTGGCGTCTGGGTCATCAGAAACCTTGCCAAGTCATTATGTACTGCAAATGTTCAATAGAAGATCCAAATTAGACGAACTGTCTCGGGACACCGCTTTATGGGTGTCACGATAAGATTCCAAAGAAATTTCCTTTCTGCTCTTTTTCAGATGCATTAGTTTCTTTTTATTTAAAAGGAGACCGCTTTCAGACAGATGTAGTGGTATTTTTCAGAGTAGAAACATTTTATGGAATAGTAAACCTTTTTTAAATCCAGATCAGGACTTTTGACACAATGGTTCAATCTGAAATGATATACATAATGGCACCGCGGAAGGGGGCTGTTCTTAAAACCATGCAAAATCGCCTTGTTCTTGATTATGAGCATGCTTAGCGCCCCACCCCAAAAAAAACGTTTTAGCCCCCTCACTCTTTAATATGCTCCGCGGTTCATGAAAAACATATCAAAGGGAGTGCAACCATTCCTGCTTCTAGAGCATAGAAACGTTCTAATGTCTTGCTATTTAAACATATTAAGACTACTTATGCTTTGGTGGCTTTTTAATGATGTGGGCTTACTAAAGATATAAGGTTTGCAGTGTGCATCAAATATACCCCGATTCTACTAAAGAATAGCAATTGCTGTGCTAGCCATCTATGTTAAAACAACCACGTCAGGTTTGAATGGCCAATAACAGTGCCGTCGGAGCGAAATTCATATTTGGGGGGCTGCCCATTGTTTTCCTTCTCATTTAGTACACTGTTATAAAGGAAACATACCACAGTTTGACAATTATTGGGGGTCCAGCCCCCCCAAGCCTCCCCGGTTCCGACGGGCCTGAATAAGAGTATTTCACATTTCAAGGCGTTGCTTTTGTCTAATCGCACATTTATATATTCCCGAGCTACCCGAGTTTTCGTTTTTCACACAAAGTCAGAAATAAAATCAGATTCATTTTCCCCTTACAATGATGTGAAGTCTTTTGTTCGATGTGTAAAACTGTTGGATTTTATGGAGAATTGTTCATGGTATGCAATGTTATAACTTAGTATTCTCATAAAGGAAACAGCGAGTGCATCGTCGAAAACATATACGGTCCTGGTCCTGGTCCTGGTCCTGGTCCTGGTCCTGGTCCTGGTCCTGGTCCTGGTCCTGGTCCTGGTCCTGGTCCTGGTCCTGGTCCTGGGTCCTGGTCCTCAGTCCTGGGTCCTTGTCCTCGGTCCTGGTCCTGGTCCTGGTCCTGGTCCTGGTCCTGGTCCTGGTCCTGGTCCTGGGTCCTGGGTCCTGGGTCCTGGTCCTGGTCCTGGGTCCTGGTCCTCAGTCCTGGGTCCTTGTCCTCGGTCCTTGTCCTCGGTCCTGGTCCTGGTCCTGGTCCTGGTCCTGGTCCTGGACCTGGTCCTGGTCCTGGTCCTGGTCCTGGGTCCGGGGTCCTGGTCCTGGGTCCGGGGTCCTGGGTCCCAGCTTAGGTCATGTTGCATAACTTGACAATAATTGCTGTCTACAGAAATCGGTATAACGAAAACGTCCAGTTATTAGTGCTGCTAAGTGGCCAAAACCATAATATCCCATTTATTCCTTTGACATCAACGAATTTGACACTGTGAAATATATTGACCCGAAGGAAAGAAAATGTAGAGGAAGATTTGCGCTGCAATGGCATCGTCAACAGAAGCATTGTTAAGATTTTTAAGAAATGAATTTGACACTATATGATGACTATAAAACGAAAACATAGAATGCCATTGACACAAAGCCCGATCGTCGTTCCATCTAGCAGGAATCTATCTACTTATGCATGGAAAAACTGCTACTGTGTAGGCAAAATGAGTTCGTTTTCACCTTAGGACTCCATTGGTAACATTCTCAATAGGCAAGCGGCACTGATTTGTCAACCTATACAGTCATGTGCTCGTGTTTCTGATTGGCCTATTTCGATCCACAACTGGGTATATATATTTCCTAACGTAGAGTTTTTGATCTATGTTCTGATCATTTAAACTCTGAAGAGTGTCAGGCGAAAAGCTTTAGTTTACTAAATGTTTGCTTTTTCAAAGCCATTTTCAAGTTTTCTACCACCAAAAGATTGCCTGTAATTTGTGTTGAAGATACTTCAGACGAGAAAGAAAACCATCTATAAACCTTTTTAGAGTCAACACAAGTAATGTATATTCCTTCATGCTTACGATTAACGTGGATATTAAAAAAATTTAAACAACCATGCGCAGGTAAGGCCCTACATTATTCTAAAGATGAAAACAACAACAACAACATTAAAGATAGCTGATACTGCTCAATCAATTGTTCAATTTTTCTTATTGAATAATAACAGCCACCCTTAAGCAATATCGGCTAGCTCGAAATGTCAACAAGTCCAAGTTTCAAATTCATTTGATTAAAACATGGATATGGTACAGCTTTTGTCATTATGTCCGCTAACATATCTGATGTTCTGCAATATTGAATATCAACATCTCCTGCATTGACACGCACACGGCAAAACAAATCATGTATCTCAATATGTTTAGAACGTTCATGGTACTTTGCATTCTTTGCAAGCTGTATTGCTCCTATGTTGTCTTCAAATATAACAGTAGCACTTTCTTGTGTAAAACATAAATCAGACAACAAATGTTGCAACCATATACATTTTTGTGTGGTACAATTTCTAACAATTTGTACAGGAGACACGATTGTGCATTTATTAAAAGTTCAAATCCAGATCCAAGAATTTTTCAATCGATAGTTTATATGCATCGTCATCTGTGGACAATGCACAATGTATTGTTGTCCATAAGTAAGTCATTTCGCACAAGATGAAAATTCTTATACAAAACCCTCCATCATAACTCTGTTTTTACATTCAATTCTGCTTGTCTTTTATTTGTCTTTCATATCAATTGATTTCATTAAACTTTGTTATTGACTCCTTTTATAATCATCTTCCGAGTAAAGCCACAATTGATAAAATAATCGCACTCGATATCAAACAAGCAATAATGCAAATATTCCAGTCTTTGTCACAAGTAATGAATTTCCAAATATATTTGAAAACCTCGTTATCCTTTGGTTTCTTTGTCTTTCAATTGGTTGATTGCCTCGATAAGGTGTTCCAGTTATCTTTAAAAAATTTATTAATAAAAATATTTAAAATAAAAAAGTAATGAAGCTGTTAAAAAATAACACAAGAACAGTTAAAGAGAAAAGATAAATGCATACTGATGATTCTGAGGCTCGAATCTTAATCCGAGTCTGGTTTTTCAGTTTCAGGCTCATCCGTTATGTTTGATATGAGATGTTCTTTGTTTGTTGTTTTATCGTCATCCACATTTTCTTCCCTGATTAATTTGTCTAGCCATTTTGATGCTTTTAGTGCGATGAATCTGAACAAATTGATTTTTGAGGCTACTTCTTGACTTTTATAGAGAAAATTTTATTGATAGCTATTCAAAATTTATTATTGAATATATGTATTAAATGTATTAAATATTTTTGAATATTTAAAAATTACCTGTAAAATATACGCGTAATTTTAAAATATCCATACAGTATGCGGATGATTTAAAATATCCGTTAAAAACTGACAATTCAATTTACTTAAAAAACATAGCGAATTTTATAATGTAGAGCCCTGTTATCCAATGTGAACAAACATAAATAGCGAATATACGAGAAACATATTCTTGAAATTGTCGAAACACTTCTGTATGGAAAAGAGATGTGCTTTTCCGTATAAGTATGGGGAATGTTCCCAACGTCTCATTTAGTTTTTTCAAGGGATATAACCCTTGTAACAAAAATTATGATAGCTTTGTAAATATTATTTACAAAGGATGTTATTTTTACAAAGGTAATCCAAATCTGCCTCAATACTGTAAATTTACATGTGCTTACACGTCATAAATTTGTGGAGAATGTGGACAGTTCAATAAATTGGAATCGGAATGTATAGAGTGCTGCCTCAAAACCCCTCCCGAAGAAAAAACAAAAAGTGCAGATGTAGAAATTGAAGAAGAGAAGACAAACTATGAATAGTATCAAAGAATTAAAGAAAGACTGATGATTGCTGGCGGACAAGTAAAATGGAAAGTTTGAAAAAAATGTTTCTACTACAACAAGGAAGATTCCCAAATAATGTAAAGAAAGGAAGGCTCTTAAAAGATACATATAAGCTTTCAACGTTTTATAGATTGTTTTCGCCTTTTTGAATTTTTTAACTTTTGATTAAAAATAACTTGTCATTTGCTTATAATATATGATATATCAACAGCTGTACTAAATTCTGCTTCACTTTCTTGTTTTTATTCTGGAAGAAAGACGAGTTTGAAGTAGATCAGGAAACCGACCATAAAAAACAACAATCAGATGATTGTAAAAATTTTATTGAAAATAACTTAGCAGTAGCTTAGCTACAAAGACGGGATTATGAAATAATGTATAAAGGTTCCTTCGATGAAGATAAAGAAATTTTTTTTGTTTTGGATAGTCTCGAAAATTGAGGAATTTTCTCATGTAACGGAATCAAGCTAGAAGTTGTTGCCCTTGTTGATATCATAAAACTACAAAATGATATACTTGCAAGTCTTGTTAATGATGGTTGCAAAGAAAAATTCATCATGAATTGAAAGAGATCATTTGCATCAGTGATCTATGTAATATATATGGCGCATTTGACTACAGAGAGAAAAACAGCGGTTTTTTAATACATTTATATCAATCGCCGTTGATTTATAATCAAGGACTATATCAACATTAAATTGTTAGGAAAATTCAAAATTTTTAGATATAAAAACGTGGCTCGCCAACTATGGAATGACTACGGAATGGATAAATTTCCAAAGAGAAAATGTAAAATCTCTTTTTCAGTTAGTGGAAGTTAATTTTTAAAAGAAAGATGTTTTGAAACTAGGAGAAAGAAACTAGACTGTGGAAGTCCGACCGAGTTAGAACAGCAGTCCGACCTGGCACTTTCTGAATAATATTACGAAATGATGCCTAATCCAAACTTCTACCGCCAAGCCTAAAATTATAGGCGGGTTTCTCAAAAACACCCCGCGACTGCTACCTTAGCACGCCTCTGGTATCTACGTTCTGCAAAAATCATTTATGTATCGAGTGAGATCTTTAGATGTTTGATGATCGCAGTTTCTTCATTTGCTAGCTATTTGGCTAAAGGGTCTTTGGCGCCCCTCCAAGTTGAAAAGTCATTTTGACACCCCTGATATTTGATCGGCAAGGGGGCAATCATTTTGGCACCCCTTGCCCCCTGCCAGTACAGCGCTGATTTTATGCCTAATAATGCTTTTCTGGTAATTTCCTTGTAGGTATAAAAATATACATAGTTAGATTCAATAGATTCGGGTAGAGATTGGAAGAGGATTCATGGGGGTCAGACATGCAAGGCTACAGGGCCGGCAAAACCGTGGGGGCCGGGGGGCCATGGCCCTCTACTTTTCTGCAGAGCTAAAGAAAAATTTTAGGCAAAAGTGAAAATAAATGTAGTATATGATTCTGTAAGTAACTTTGCCTAATATTCTCTTAAATGTGTCCTTAGCTTTACCTTGGTTGCTATGTCTTTACCATAGAAGTCATACATAAAATTGAATATGGGAATTAGATCAAAGAAATCGGTCATTGTCTAAGTTTTACAACGAGTAACAGCTTGGCTTAGCAAATAGATCGAGAGACCTAGTCCAGAATAACTTGACGGAGTAGCTTGACAGCACAAATTGACGGAGTATCGTTTTTTCCATTGCCTAAACTTGGCACACAGGGTCTATTTCTTAACGAAAACTTTCTCAGAAACATTACAAAACAAGAGAAATCAGCTGTTGAAGGAAAATCAACAACTGGAAAGAACTTTTTTGAGGATATGAGAAATAAAGTATGGGCAGATATGTTCTTAAAAAGTATCATCAAGAAAATTTCAGAGTTTGATCGTTTGGATAATCCATTCCTTCTAAGAAAAGAAAATATCGACGCAATTTTAAATTCTATTTAAACTCATTTTGTCCAGCCCAGTTTTGTTTCTGAATTTTATCCTCGTATTTATATTATACTCATTGCAAGATTCACAGAATCCGGCGAACAGCATATCCTCTTTCTTCTCACACAACATCACAATAGACGCGACTATGTGACACCTTCAGTCAAAATTAATTTTAGATACAGTTTCTGGCGCCCTAATTCTTAACAAAACGTCTTGACAGATTTACCACTGGAGACAGCACCATGGATGTCGTAGAAGATTGAAAAATCATTTTGAGCATGTGATTCAAGTTTACTGGGAAATTGACCTTTTGAAGCAATTTTGCCTTGTGGTTTCTCTTCATATAGAGACAAAATCTTTCACATTGAGTGGTTGGGACAAAGTCTTGATATCGGGACTAATAAGGAAGGATGGGAGTTGTGAATAAAAAAGGAACATTTCAAATAAGGCTGAAATTGGTTTTGCCGAAAAGCTCCACAGGGGAGACCATATCTTTGGTACAGTAGTCTTTGTGCTCCTTGAATTATAAAAGTTGATTCAATGTTTTCGCTGACCATATAATCGTTATAATCCAATGTTTTCTCTTTACATGTTAGAAGATTGGGCAATTTCATCCCCTCGTGCTAATTTTAAATATTTATTTGTAATACTCTACTCTACGGCTAATACTCTACAAAATATTTAAAAATGTTGAATACTTCCTTTCTCTTGGCCCTAATCTCTAAAATCTTGGTTATTTTCCTAATTTAATAAAAAGGTTTAAATAAGGTCCTCATTTCCATCGAAGGAACTATTTTTTGTTTATTTTGATCTTTTCGTAGCGGGAGGACGTGATTCTAAAAACTCTGCCCATATAATTCCTATCCAGGGACGTCACTTCACTAATTTTTTGGGGGGGGGGGTGTAAACACTATTGCCCTGCAAAATTTTTCCTGTAAAACAAGTATAGATGTACTGTACTTATGCATATATTACATAAGTACATATACTATTTTCAAAAAGCAACACAAACCAACAATCGCAATAAAAAAAATCAATAATTAATCTACTTTCACACTAATTTACTTAATTGAAATTCTTCTCATTTTTTTCATGCCATACTTTTAATACTTTATCAAGTGGGATAGTGTCTGTTAGGTCTTTCTCACAAGCAAGTAGAATGAGATCATTCAATCGTTCATCTTTCATCCTTGATCGTAGCAAATTTTTAACAATCTTAAGTTTGCTAAAGGTTCGCTCGTCTTTAGCCACAGACACAGGTGCTGTAAGAAGAAGGCTGTAGCATTTGTAAACCGTTGGGAAAAGTCTGTTTTCATATGAAAATTTGTCAGCCTCTTTGACGGAAGTTGGCTGGATCTGTTGCTGTTCAATCATTGACTTAAAAACATCTAGCTCACATAATATAACTCCTGCTTCAATATGAAAGCCTGGTGGGAAAAGCTTTCAAAGATCGTGGACTGTTTCTGGGTTTATCGTTTCGAGTGGTGGCTGCAACGCCATTGCCAATGGCTCAATTTTTTTAAGCATGCCTTGATATTTTCACCATACTCTGCTATCAGAGAATCGAGAACAACACACATTTCTGTTCTGTAGAAGGAATTAAATTTCAATTCCGCTGATGTTTCTGGACCGTTCTTTCTTGGCTGCAACCCGTTCTTTCTTCCGCCGATCTTTCTTGGCTGCAACCTGAGTCGATATTTCCACTAAACTCAGCCGCTGAATCTATTCCATGCTGTTTAGCGCACTCGAAGAGCATCCAACTCTTCATCCATAGCCTTGTTATCAATGCGAATCTTCTTAAGATTTTCTACTGTTGCTTCAATTAACTTCATTGCATCTAGGATGTTAAGCTCTTCTGCTTGGATCGATGCCCTTGACATGGAATGTACGGGACTGGTCTTTCAAGAATATCTTGTAGAACCCTCTGTGCCCCTGCAATTCTCCCAGACATATTATTTACGAAATCGTATGTTTGGAAGCAGAGATAATTCACATTAATTTAATTTGCTTCCAGACACTTGAGAATACATTCTGCTGTCTTATCTCCATGTTTGTCATTGCACTCTTTCATTTCCACGACTCTCTCGCGCGCAATTCCATTTTCACCAATATATCTTGCAGCCACAACCATTTGATCCTTGTTGCTAACATCGGGTGTTGCATCGACCGAAACCGACAACATTTTAGCACACTCAATCTCATATTTTATTCTTTCTCAAACATTCTCCCCCCAGATCTCTAAAAGTTCATTTTGTGAACTAGAATCATGTATTTCGTATTGAAAGGCTTCAATCGTTTGCTTTCAAGCCATTCTTTCATCTGTAGACAGTGCCTGGACAGAAGATTCACAAACTGGACAAAATTGCCGTTCTGGTCTCCTGCGGAGCCTCTGAAAGCAATTCCTTGCCTTGCGAATGTTCTAGCAATATCAAACAAAATGTTCATTATTGATTTGCATTTTTCTTCGTCAGCCTTCTCCTGAATGATGATGTCCTTCAGATGCCTATTCATTTGAATGTCAATATGTCCTTGTTCGACTGAAAACCTAGCAAAATCAGCCAATGCTGCTTGGTGTGCTTCAGAAGAAAAATGCTGAGCAAGCTTGCCACTTTTCATTTTATGCCATGATGCGATACCGTTTATCCAAGCAGTGTCACTTTTTCTTTGCGAGGGGCACGGAAATAAGAAACTTACTTTACAATACCACAACAAATCGGAAAAACTAACATATGTTTTGGATTTGATAAGAAAGTAAAATGAATTAAAATATTTTGTGAAACTTTTGCCCTGCGAGAACTACTAATTCCTTCTGCTTTGCACTGCAAAATGCTGTTTTTCAGGATTGGGGGGGGGGGGGGTGAAACAATCTGATCCATTGATCTGATCCTGACGAACAGGAAGGGAAATTTTCAGAATACCGTAACAATGCATACAGGGCTATCGGACTTTCATGCCATGATAATCACAGTACTTAAAGGTGGATACAGGAAAAAAGAGCCAAGATCATTACATATAGAAATCACACCAATTTTCGTGCTGAGGACTTTAGGAGGGATCTTTGTGATCAGATTACGTCTGAATTGCAGGGTAACAATTATTATGGCGCTTTTGATGCTGTAGTTATAAACACACTTAATAAACATGCTCCTCATAAGAAAAAATATTTGCGTGCAAATGATGGCCCTTTTATGACAAAGGCATTACGAAAAGCGATGATGCATCGCAAGAAATTACACAATAGATAAATCAAAAGTAGAACTGAGGAGAATCTTAAAGCTTTTATAAAGCAAATAAATTTTTGTGTGAAACTCTACCCTGGGTACCAGAGCCGCAAAAATTGAAAAATGATGTTAAAAAATAATGAGGGTTGCGGTGGCGAAGGAGAGAGAAGAGAGAAGAGAACTCCTGCGCAGGATGAAATCTGATTACTATAGGGACCTTGGCCTTGGAGATCTTAAAGATAGCCGCAAATTTTAGAAGACTGTCAAACCGGTTTTCGCAAATGAAATACAAACAAATTCAGCTGTGACTCTGTTTGAAGATGGAAAAATGATAACTGAGGACTTGAAGATTGCAGAAATTTTTAATCATTATTTCACAGATATAACAGAGAATCTGGGAATTTCTGAAGACCAGACATTGCTTTCGCCAACTAATGGGGTAAATGATCCAGTGAAAAAAGTAATCAAAAAATATGAAAATCATCCCAGCATTGAAATAATCAAATACTGCTGTGAACTGAATAAGTTTGAATTCAAACCAGTGACTATAAATGAGGTACTTTTATAGATTCAAAAACTGAATTCAAAAGAGGCCTCTCCCCTAAATAGCATTCCAGCTAAGATCCTCAAACAGAATGCAGACATTTTTGCTGTCCTCATCCAGAAGACCTTCAATTCTAATTTATCTAAGTGCTATTTTCCAAAGGAACTTAAAGCGGATGAGGTCTCGTCCCTGTTCAAAAGTCTTGATGAAATTATAGACCTATAACGGTTTTATCGTCTGTTTTCAAAATTTACGAGAGAGTAATGGAGGGTCAGATAAAACCTCATTCCCTTAGCTTCCTCTCTCCTCTTCTGTGTGGATTTCGGGAGGGATTCCCATAACCCAACATGCACTTTTACGACACATAGAAACCGGCAAAAAGACCTTAGATAAAGGGGGTGTCGCTGGAGCACTGCTGATGGATCTCTCAAAGGCTTTTGATTGTTTGAATCATGAGCTTTTGATTGCTAAATGAAGTGCTTGTGGATTCAGTACGAGTGCATTGCGGTTGACCCATAGCTATCTCAACGAGAGGAAGCAGAGGGTAAAGATGAATGGGTCCTTCCGCACATGGAGAGAAACGAGGATTGGTGTACCACAGGGCTCGGTCTTGGAACCTCTTCTGTTTAACATATATCTCTATAAACTCTTTATGTTTGTGAATGATGCTCAAATATGTAACTATGCAGATGATACAACTATCTATGCTTGTGACAATAGTATTAATAGTATCATTGAAACATTAGAGAGTAATGCCCTTAAAATTGCAGAATGGTTTCCGAACAACAGTATGAAGTTGAATGAGGACAAATGTCATTTAATGGTCTTTGGGAATAAAAGTAATGATATTTCTTTAAATATTGGAAGTGTCAGGATAAAAGAGAGCACGGAAGAAAGCTGCTTGGAATGATTCTGGACAAAACATTATGCTTTAAAAAGCAATTGAGGTCCATTTGCCAAAAGGCTGGGCAAAAGCTCCATGCTCTCTCGAGAATCTCTCACTTTCTTGATATTGAACAACTAAAGAGAATAATGGAGGCATTTATCTTGTCCCAGTTCAATTACTGAGCTCTTGATTGGATGTTCTGCGATAGAACACTTAATAGTAAAGTTAATCGTAAACTCTATTACAAATATAACTTACAAAGATATGAAATCAGATTTTAACACAATGCTACTCGAAGACAATGCGGTCCCAATCCACATCAGGAATTTACAACTGTTGATGATTGAAATTTATAAAACAAAATGGGAGCTCAATTCTACTTTCATGAAGGATATCTTTATTGAAAAACAGAGTACGTATGGTTTGAGAAGCTGCCATAATCTAATACTGCCACAAGCGTGTGGATTTTCCCAGCCCTCTTACCCATTTAGTAACCCTTGCTTTGCAGCATGTTTCCGTGTTAGTCATATTTACGTAGATTCCACAGTATGTGGTTATATGCTTGCACTATCAAATGCTTAAATAGGAATGAATCATTGCTGTTTTAAGCAGTATGTATTGTTTAGTTAACGTTTATACCCAAATTCCTCCTCGTGAAAATGAGGGCAGTTAATAATTATTCAACCCGTGATTGTTATAAGTATTCACATGACAAATTTACGTAAATTGTAAGAGCGCTTGTTATTGGTTGATATTTCGGTAATTCCTTGTTGGAACATATAAAAACATGTAAAATTATCAGTAGTATTCGTATTCAAGCCTAGAGAAACGAGAATTATGTGATGAATAGAGATTGCTGAACGCTAAAAGGATTCTTTTTCTTGGCTTTTCTCTTGGACACCGACAACTATCCGTAGAACTAGCGAAAGATAGGCGAAAGTCTTAACAAAGCGTGCACTACGTGCTATGACTTAGAGACGATATTGTTTCTAGGGAGTAGATTGTGGCAGGCACTTCCCAATGACATGAAACAATCAGATACCCTCTCCAGCTTTAAAAGGAGAATAAAATCTTGGAAAGGAGAGGAATGCAACTGTAGACTGTGTAGACCTTTCGTGGCTCAGGTTGGGTTTTTGAACGGATAGATGTATTCAGGGGCGGACTGGGTTCAAATTTAGGGCCCAGGCTGATTCGTCAAGAAAGGGCCTCGAAAATTGAAAATAAGTTTAAGGGTATCCCCAAAGTTGTTTGTTGCATCACTTTATTATACTTGGTTAAAAAGTTATTGGAATATTGCTATTAATTCAAATTAGTAGCCACCAGGGATGTAGGCGTAGGTGTAAAAGATTTACCAAGGGGATCTACAATCCTTAGTCAAGGTCAGCATCATTTTCACTGGAAATCTAATTCTGACGTTGAAAAAAAGATGAGAGAAAATGATGACATTCGGGGGGGGGAGGGAATTATTGTTTTCTAGCTGAAGGATTTTTAAAGTGGGGCTTCAGTGGTAAAAAGCGGCGAATGGTATTTAGAGGGGTCACTTTTTTCGATCACTGAGGCTCTGGTAACCAGGGTAGAACTTAATGAAATATCTAAGTTATTCAAGAAATATCCACGCTATTCAAGAAAATCTTGATATTTAATTTTTCAGTCAAAGCAAAATGGGATTGATGTTTTTTCGATCAATGGTTGAGCAGCCAGGTTATTGATTTTTTGCGCAGCAACCAACATGGTAACATCAGTAGCATAGGCAGGGCATGCGAAATGTTGCTGAATTAGGGAAGGAGTGAAATGTTTAGATTGTTCAGGGCATGAATAAAGGCCTCCACCATGGTTAGAATTTCTGGCCGAATTCAAGAAAAATTTTCGAAATATGACATTACAGAGATGGCCAGAAAATACTGGCATGTCGATTGTATGGAACCATCATTTTGTAAATAACAGTAAGAAACCAATGGAAGTAGTTGAAAATAATTTAAAGGATCAATTCCTACAACAAAAGAATAGCGAAATGCAGGAGTCGAATAAAGGAAAATGTATTCTTGTATGAAGAAAAATTTTGGAAAGGAAAAACATCTTGACCTTATTCCTTCAAATTTATTACAACACCTAGTCTGGTTTAAAACAGCAAACCATAAATTGGCAGTAGAAACAGGCAGATGGGGCAAATAAGTTATGATCAAAGAATATATGTAATATGTGTTCATCCAACGAAATCGCAGACGATTTCCACACACTCTTGAAATGCCCTACTTTTTCGCATATAAGAAATGATCACATTCCTAGCTATTTTGTTAAATACCCGTCTATACTAAAATATCAAATATTGATGACAAAAACAGACAACAATAAAAGACTCTGGGCCAATATTGCAAGAGAAATTTTAGGTACCAAAAACAAATGCAGGTCACCTCCTGTAAAGCAGATTAAGTTCTTTGTTTTAGTTGTTGCTTCTCTCCCCTTGTTTGTTTTGGCTGAATTTACATAAAATTTAAAAGTTGTCGCTTAATCATGTTCGTACTGTTACTTGTTGTTGCTGTTAATTAATTAATTGATTTTCTTTTTTACCGTTAAATGCTCTAATTTGTCATTTAGACGTAAAGAGCTTTTTTAAGTATTAAATTGTACTGTAGTTAATTTAATTGATGATGATGATGATGATGTTTACATTTCCTCTCCCTCTCTTGTTCTAACTGACAGCAATGAATGACTGACAGCAATTCTTACGTTACTCCTATTCGACACGGAGCTCTTTTCAACACCTTTGG
Organism: Rhopilema esculentum; assembly: GCF_013076305.1. The sequence continues at coordinate 11,884 of NW_027019384.1, read as the reverse complement.
TGTGGAATGAAAAGCCTTGCCGCGGACCGTTATGTCATTTGAAAGCCGCAGCCGCATTATAGAAGCCGTAAACCGTTGCAAATTTATACTGGAAGACGCGAGACCGAGACGCACCTTTTGTTGAAACTGCAATCCGTAGATCAACCTTGTTTAAATCCGAAGCCCTCGCGTAAAAATAGGGTCTAGGCCGTGAAGCCGCAAACCTATAATAGGCCCCCTTTAGAAACAAACCCCTGTAAAAGGGTCAAAGGTTCATATTGGTCCAAGGGTCATAGGTCCGGTTCTCTAATATGCCTATTGCAGTAACCGACGCTTTAGGTGAAATTGAAAAGAACAAAATAGGGTCTGTTGATTCGAATTGAAAAAGATAAGCTTTGGAACAATAGCCCTTGTTCTAATTCTAGCGAAACTTCCTCATGGCATCAGAGATACAAAAGAGAGCTGCCATTTTGTAGAGTTATGATGTCTTTTTGGGGTCCCTAAATTTCTGGCCTAAGACAGCAGCAATGAATCACATCACGGCATTGAAGGGACATCCGCGTATTTCTATTCATAGGAACATTGGTACGCGCTTAAGAAATCGCCTTGGGAATGTTGCATGTCGATCTGCGTCAAGTCAGGCCACCATTGATGCTGACCCAAAATTAGCCGACGAGTTTCGCGACGCAAAACCTTTTTCGAGTATTCCTTACGCAGGCACTAGGAGCTGGATCCTGAACGTTTTGGAAATTTTTTTCACCAAAGGAGGTTTCCACAAATCTTTCTACAAGCTACAAGAAAATGCCCATAGGTAAGGCACATGCAATACTTTTTTGCTGACTCCTTTAAAGGCTCTAGCGCAACCGGCACTCAATCTAAGAAAAGCCGAAATAGGGAATATTTTAGTAAATTCCCGCAAAGTTTTCGCTTTTGGCACGTTTCGATTTACAAGTCTGCACGCAGCAGGCTAGGCCCATCCGGGAAAGTCCCGCAAAATTTGCAAAAATATTCCTAAAAAAAACTTCCTACCAAATTTAAGAAACCCAGGGCTAGATAATAACCTCTAAAAATTTAGCAAAACTGTATCCCTTACAACTATATTTAACGAATTATTTAATGGAAGTTCTTTACCCTAATAAAGTCCCTGTGTGCAAGGGGCGTCATTGGCAGTGACCTTGGGGAGGGGCACAAAACGGGTTTCCAATAAAAATACAATGACGTCATCGTGCTGCAAGACATGACAATCAAAATGTATCTTTTGCTGCGTCAGTTGTATTTGCACTTTCCGTCAATAATTGGCTTCAGTAATTCAGTCAGAATAGCCATCCCTAGTATTCAAACTTTGGATAATCATAATCATCTTTAGGGGTCATCCATTTTTAATTTCAATTTTCACAAGTTTACCGAAAGTAGAATTTTCTTCATATTCTATGTTCCTGATTTGTTGTGAAGTTTTTTCCTGAGAGGATTTGACTGTAAAGCAGCCAGAGGGCTAACACTAAATTGTTCCAATACTTTGTATATACCACTGGGTCTATAATTGAATTCTAAAACTGCAGAATATACAGCAATTTCAAGTGTCTCTCTATAAACAAAAATATTTTTTGGCATTTCTGCCATATGCAGTTATTTAAGGCCTCATTTCCATTCTGCGTGTTGCTACGTAAACATCTTGATAAAAAATCATCAGAGCTCAAATCTTTGAATATTGGCTTCAGGATATCATGTATCCATTTTGGTATGGATATCTTATTCTTATAAGTGCTTTTTCCTGTCATCTTATCTTTTTGCCATTTGCATCAAGAATCTACTTCTCTTGGACAATAACGGGGGCACTCTCATTCATATCTGTAATGTCAAAGTATTGCTGCAATGGCCTTCTTCATCTTGTACAGCTCACCTTTATTTTGATTTATGGCTAGTCCAAAGTAGTTCTGAACAGAGTTAATTGCCTTATCAGTCATTTCACTCCTGCAATGGCCTTCTTCATCTTGTACAGCTCACCTTTATTTTGATTTATGGCTAGTCCAAAGTAGTTCTGAACAGAGTTAATTGCCTTATCAGTCATTTCACTCCTGCAATGGCCTTCTTCATCTTGTACAGCTCACCTTT
>NW_027019376.1:0-23241 GCF_013076305.1 Rhopilema esculentum | reverse complement strand
GATCTTCCTTTTTTTCTGGCCCCCAGAAAGTTTTTTTGCCCTTGCTCGACCCCTCCTATTTTTTTAAAAAAAAATTTCTATTAAAGCATCAAAATTTCTTCCATAGCTGTTCCAAAGTTTTTTTTTACTTTGTTAGCGCTGTTTCTTTTTTCTGGCCCCCAGAAATGGAATGGCCCCTTGAAAGCTTCTTTGCCCTTGCTTGCCCCCTCCCAGTTTTTAAAAAAAAATTCTATTAAAACATCAAAACTTATTCTATAGCTGTTCAATCGTTTTTTGACTTTCTTTTGGATCTTTCTTTTATTTCTAGCTCCCAGAATTCGAATGTCTTCCAGAAAGTTTGTTTGCCCCTGCTTGCCCCTCCCAGTTTTTTAAAAAAAATTTCTTTTAAAACTTCAAGATTTCTTTCATAGTTGTTCAATCGTCTTTTGACTTTGCTAGGGATCTTCCTTTTTTCTGGCCCCCAGAAAGGAATGGCCCTCAGAAAGCTTCTTTGGCCTTGCTTGCCCCCTCCTAGTTTTCAATAAAAAATTTCTATTTAAACATTAAGATTTCTTCCATAGCTATTCAATCGTTTTTGGACTTTGTTAGGGATATTTCTTTTTTGTCTGGCCCCCAGAAATGGAATGGCCCCTAGAAAGTTTGTTTGCTCTTGCTTGCCCCCTCCTAGTTTTTTAAAAAAAATTCTATTTAAACATCAAGATTTCTTCCATAGCTGTTCAATCGTTTTTTGACTTTGTTAGGTTTCTTTCTTTTTTTCAGGCCACCTTAAATGGCATGGCCCCTAGAAATTTTTGTGCCCTTGCTTGACCCCTCCTAGTTTTTTTAAAGAAAATTTCTATTAAAACATTAAGATTTCTTCCATAGCTGTTCAATCGTTTTTGACTTTGCTAGGGGTCTTTTTTTTTTCTTGGCCCCAGAAATGGAATGGCCCCTTAAAAGTTTTTTTGCCCTTGCTTGCCACCTCCCAGTTTTTTGAAAAAAATTCTATTGAAACATCAAGATTCCTTCCATAGCTGTTCAATCGTTTTTTGACTTTGCTAGGGATCTTCCTTTTTTTCTGGCCCCCAGAAAGTTTTTTTGCCCTTGCTCGACCCCTCCTATTTTTTTAAAAAAAATTTTTTTTAAAACATCAAAATTTCTTCCATAGCTGTTCAATAGTTTTTTTTTACTTTGTTAGCGCTGTTTCTTTTTTTCTGGCCACCAGAAATGGAATGGCCCCTTGAAAGAAGCTTCTTTGCCCTTGCTTGCCCCCTCCCAGTTTTTAAAAAACATTTCTATTAAAACATCAACACTTCTTCCAAAGCTGTTCAAACGTTTTTGACGTTGTTAGGGACCTTCTTTTTTTTCTGCCCCCAGAAATGAAATGGCCCCCAGAAAGCTTCTTTGCCCTTGCTTGCCCCCTCCTAGTTTTTTAAAAAAATTATTTTTAAACATCAAGATTCCTTTCATAGCTATTCAATCGTTTTTGGACTTTGTTAGGGATATTTCTTTTTTTTTCTGGCCCCCGGAAATTTTGTTTGCCTTTGCTTGCCCCCTCCAAGTTTTTTAAAAAAATTCCCATTGAAACATCAAGACTTCTTCCATAGCTGTTCAATCGTTTTTCTGGCCCCCAAAAGAAATCGCCCCCAGAAAGTTTTTTTGCCCTTCCTCGAACCCTACTATTTTATTAAGAAAATTTCTTTTAATACATCAAAATTTCTTCCATATCTGTTCAATTGTTTTTTTAATTTGTTAGCGCTGTTTCTTTTTTTCTGGCCCCCAGAAATGGAATAGCCCTCAGAAAGCTTCTTTGCCCTTGCTTGCCCCCTCCCAGTTTTAAAATAAAATTTCTATTGAAACATCAAGATTTCTTCCAAAGCTGTTCAATCGTTTTTTGACCTTGTTAGGGATCTTTCTTTTTTTCTGGCCGCCAGGAATGAAATTGTCCCGAGAAAGTTTCTTTGCCCTTGCTTGCCCCCTCCCAGTTTTTTAAAAAAAAATTCTATTAAAACATCAAGATTTCTTCCATAGCTGTTCAATTGTTTTTTTTTCTTTGTTAGCGCTGTTTATTTTTTTCTGGCCCCCAGAAATGGAATGGCCCCCAGAAAGCTTCTTTGCCTTTGCTTGCCTCCTCCCTGTTTTTAAAAAAAATTTCTTTTAAAACATCAAGATTCTTCCAAAGCGTGTTCAAACTGTTTTTGGCGTTGTTAGGACCTTCCTTTTTTATGGCCCCCTTAAATGGAATGGCCCCAAGAAAGCTTCTTTGCCCCCGCTTGCTCCCTTCTAATTTTTGAAAAACATTTTCAATGTAAAGATCAAGATTTCTTCTAAAGCTGTTCAAATGTTTTTGACGTTGTTAGGGACCTTCCTTTTTTCTGCCCCCAGAAATGGAATGACCCCCAGAAAGGTTCTTTGCCCCTTCTTTCCCCTACCAGTTTTACAAAAAAAATTTCTATTAAAAGATCAAGATTTCTTCCATAGCTGTTCAATTATTTTTTGACCTTGTTAGGGATCTTTCTTTTTTTCTGGCCGCCAGGAATGAAATTGTCCCGAGAAAGTTTCTTTGCCCTTGCTTGCCCCCTCCCAGTTTTTTAAAAAAAAATTCTATTAAAACATCAAGATTTCTTCCATAGCTGTTCAATTGTTTTTTTTCTTTGTTAGCGCTGTTTATTTTTTTCTGGCCCCCAGAAATGGAATGGCCCCCAGAAAGCTTCTTTGCCTTTGCTTGCCTCCTCCCTGTTTTTAAAAAAAATTTCTTTTAAAACATCAAGATTTCTTCCAAAGCTGTTCAAACGTTTTTGGCGTTGTTAGGGACCTTCCTTTTTTATGGCCCCCTTAAATGGAATGGCCCCAAGAAAGCTTCTTTGCCCCCGCTTGCTCCCTTCTAATTTTTGAAAAACATTTTCAATGTAAAGATCAAGATTTCTTCTAAAGCTGTTCAAATGTTTTTGACGTTGTTAGGGACCTTCTTTTTTTCTGCCCCCAGAAATGGAATGACCCCCAGAAAGGTTCTTTGCCCCTTCTTGCCCCTACCAGTTTTACAAAAAAAATTTCTATTAAAAGATCAAGATTTCTTCCATAGCTGTTCAATTATTTTTTGACCTTGTTAGGGATCTTTCTTTTTTTCTGGCCGCCAGGAATGAAATTGTCCCGAGAAAGTTTCTTTGCCCTTGCTTGCCCCCTCCCAGTTTTTTAAAAAAAAATTCTATTAAAACATCAAGATTTCTTCCATAGCTGTTCAATTGTTTTTTTTCTTTGTTAGCGCTGTTTATTTTTTTCTGGCCCCCAGAAATGGAATGGCCTCCAGAAAGCTTCTTTGCCTTTGCTTGCCTCCTCCCTGTTTTTAAAAAAAATTTCTTTTAAAACATCAAGATTTCTTCCAAAGCTGTTCAAACGTTTTTGGCGTTGTTAGGGACCTTCCTTTTTTATGGCCCCCAGAAAAGGAATGGCCCCCAGAAAGGTTCTTTGCCCCTCCTTGCCCCTCTTAGTTTTACCAAAAAATTTCTATTTAAAGACCAAGATTCCTTCCATAGCTATTCAATCGTTTTCGGACTTTGTTTGGGATATTTCTTTTTTGTCTGGCCCCAAGAAATGGAATAGCCCCCAGAAAGCTTCTTTGCCCTTGCTTGCCCCCTCCTAGTTTTAAAAAAAAATTCTATTTAAACATCAAGATTCCGTCCATAGCTATCCAATCGTTTTTGACTTTGCTAGGGGTCTTTCTTTTTTTTTCTGGCCCCCAGAAATGGAATGCCCCCAGAAAAAATTCTTTTTAAACATCAAGATTTCTTCCATAGTTGTTCAATCGTTTTCGGACTTTGTTAGGGAACTTTCTTTTTTTTGTCTGGCTCCCAGAAAGTTTGTTTGCCTTGCTTTCCCCCTCCAAGTTTTTTATAAAAAATTTCTATAAAAATATCCAGATTTCTTTCATAGCTGTTCAATCGTTTTTTGACTTTCTAATGGATCATCCTTTTTTTTCTGGCTCCCAGAAATGAAATAACCCCCAGAAAGTTTGTTTGCCCTTGCTTGCCCCCTCACAGTTTTTTTAAAAAAAATTCTATTGAAACATCAAGATTTCTTCCATAGCTGTTCAATCGTTTTTGACGTTGTTAGAGACATTTCTTTTTCTTCTGGCCCCCAGAGAGCTTTTTTCCCTTGCTTGCCCCCTCCCAGTTTCTTAAAAAGATTTTCTATTAAAAAATCAAATTCTTTCCATAGCTATTCAATCGTTTTTTGACTTTATTAGGGATCTTTCTTTTTTTCCTGGCTCCCTGAAATGGCATGGCCTAATAAATATTATTTTACCATTGCTTGCCCCCTCCCTGTTTTTTAAAAAAATTCTATTAAAACATCAAGATTTTTTCTATAGCTGTTCAATCGTTTTTTGACTTTCTTTTGGATCTTTCTTTTATTTCTAGCTCCCAGAATTCGAATGTCTTCCAGAAAGTTTGTTTGCCCCTGCTTGCCCCTCCCAGTTTTTTAAAAAAAATTTCTTTTAAAACTTCAAGATTTCTTTCATAGTTGTTCAATCGTTTTTTGACTTTGCTAGGGATCTTCCTTTTTTTCTGGCCCCCAGAAAGGAATGGCCCTCAGAAAGCTTCTTTGGCCTTGCTTGCCCCCTCCTAGTTTTTAATAAAAAATTTCTACTTAAACATCAAGATTTCTTCCATAGCTATTCAATCGTTTTTGGACTTTGTTAGGGATATTTCTTTTTTGTCTGGCCCCCAGAAATGGAATGGCCCCTAGAAAGTTTGTTTGCTCTTGCTTGCCCCCTCCTAGTTTTTTAAAAAAAATTCTATTTAAACATCAAGATTTCTTCCATAGCTGTTCAATCGTTTTTTGACTTTGTTAGGTTACTTTCTTTTTTTCAGGCCACCTTAAATGGCATGGCCCCTAGAAATGTTTGTGCCCTTGCTTGACCCCTCCTAGTTTTTTTAAAGAAAATTTCTATTAAAACATTAAGATTTCTTCCATAGCTGTTCAATCGTTTTTGACTTTGCTAGGGGTCTTTTTTTTTTCTTGGCCCCAGAAATGGAATGGCCCCCTAAAAGTTTTTTTGCCCTTGCTTGCCACCTCCCAGTTTTTTGAAAAAAGTTCTATTGAAACATCAAGATTTCTTCCATAGCTGTTCAATCGTTTTTTGACTTTGCTAGGGATCTTCCTTTTTTTCTGGCCCCCAGAAAGTTTTTTTGCCCTTGCTCGACCCCTCCTATTTTTTTAAAAAAAAATTCCATTAAAACATCAAAATTTCTTCCATAGCTGTTCCATAGTTTTTTTTACTTTGTTAGCGCTGTTTCTTTTTTCTGGCCCCCAGAAATGGAATGGCCCCTTGAAAGCTTCTTTGCCCTTGCTTGCCCCCTCCCAGTTTTAAAATAAAATTTCTATTAAAACATCAAGACTTCTTCCAAAGCTGTTCAAACATTTTTGACGTTGTTAGGGACCTTCCTTTTTTTCTGGCCCCCAGAAATGAAATGGCCCCCAGAAAGCTTCTTTGCCCTTGCTTGCCCCCTCCTAGTTTTTTAAAAAAAATTATTTTTAAACATCAAGATTCCTTTCATAGCTATTCAATCGTTTTTGGACTTTGTTAGGGATATTTCTTTTTTTTTCTGGCCCCCGGAAATTTTGTTTGCCTTTGCTTGCCCCCTCCAAGTTTTTTAAAAAAATTCCCATTGAAACATCAAGACTTCTTCCATAGCTGTTCAATCGTTTTTCTGGCCCCCAAAAGAAATCGCCCCCAGAAAGTTTTTTTGCCCTTCCTCGAACCCTACTATTTTTTTAAGAAAATTTCTTTTAATACATCAAAATTTTTTCCATATCTGTTCAATTGTTTTTTTAATTTGTTAGCGCTGTTTCTTTTTTTCTGGCCCCCAGAAATGGAATAGCCCCCAGAAAGCTTCTTTGCCCTTGCTTGCCCCCTCCCAGTTTTAAAATAAAATTTCTATTGAAACATCAAGATTTCTTCCAAAGCTGTTCAATCGTTTTTTCGACTTTGTTAGGGATCTTTGTTTTTTTTCTGGCCCTCAGAAATGCAATGGCCCCCAGAAAGTTTGTTTGCCCTTGCTTGCACCCTCCCAGTTTTTTAAGAAAAATTTCTATTAAAACATCAAGATTTCTTCCATAGCTGTTCAATCGTTTTTGACGTTGTCAGAGACCTTCCTTATTTTCTGGCCCCCAGAAATGAAATAGCCCCCAGAAAGCTTCTTCGCCCTTGCTTGCCCCCTCTCAGTTTTTAAAAAAGATTTCTATCAAAACATCAAGATTTCTTCCAAAGCTGTTCAAACGTTTTTGACGTTGTTAGGGACCTTCCTTTTTTTCTGGCCCCCAGAAATGGCATGGCACCAAGAAAGCTTCTTTGCCCTTGCTTGTCCCCTCCTAGTTTTTTAAAAAAAATTCTATTTAAACATCAAGATTCCTTCCATAGCTATTCAATCGTTTTTTGACTTTATTAGGGATCTTTCTTTTTTTCCTGGCTCCCAGAATTCGAATGTCTTCCAGAAAGTTTGTTTGCCCCTGCTTGCCCCTCCCAGTTTTTTAAAAAAAATTTCTTTTAAAACTTCAAGATTTCTTTCATAGTTGGTCAATCGTCTTTTGACTTTGCTAGGGATCTTCCTTTTTTTCTGGCCCCCAGAAAGGAATGGCCCTCAGAAAGCTTCTTTGGCCTTGCTTGCCCCCTCCTAGTTTTTAATAAAAAATTTCTATTTAAACATTAAGATTTCTTCCATAGCTATTCAATCGTTTTTGGACTTTGTTAGGGATATTTCTTTTTTTTTCTGGCCCCCAGAAATGGAATGGCCCCTAGAAAGTTTGTTTGCTCTTGCTTGCCCCCTCCTAGTTTTTTAAAAAAAATTCTATTTAAACATCAAGATTTCTTCCATAGCTGTTCAATCGTTTTTGACTTTGCTAGGGGTCTTTTTCTTTTCTTGGCCCCAGAAATGAAATGGCCCCCAGAAAGCTTCTTTGCCCTTGCTTGCCCCCTCCTAGTTTTTTAAAAAAAATTATTTTTAAACATCAAGATTCCTTTCATAGCTATTCAATTGTTTTTGGACTTTGTTAGGGATATTTCTTTTTTTTTCTGGCCCCCAGAAATTTTGTTTGCCTTTGCTTGCCCCCTCCAAGTTTTTAAAAAAAATTCCCATTGAAACATCAAGACTTCTTCCATAGCTGTTCCATCGTTTTTCTGGCCCCCAGAAAGAAATCGCCCCCAGAAAGTTTTTTTGCCCTTCCTCGAACCCTACTATTTTTTTAAGAAAATTTCTTTTAATACATCAAAATTTCTTCCATATCTGTTCAATTGTTTTTTTAATTTGTTAGCGCTGTTTCTTTTTTTCTGGCCCCCAGAAATGGAATAGCCCCCAGAAAGCTTCTTTGCCCTTGCTTGCCCCCTCCCAGTTTTAAAATAAAATTTCTATTGAAACATCAAGATTTCTTCCAAAGCTGTTCAATCGTTTTTTCGACTTTGTTAGGGATCTTTGTTTTTTTTCTGGCCCCAGAAATGCAATGGCCCCCATAAAGTTTGTTTGCCCTTGCTTGCACCCTCCCAGTTTTTTAAAAAAAATTTCTATTAAAACATCAAGATTTCTTCCATAGCTGTTCAATCGTTTTTTGACTTTGTTAGGTTTCTTTCTTTTTTTCAGGCCACCTTAAATGGCATGGCCCCTAGAACTTTTTGTGCCCTTGCTTGACCCCTCCTAGTTTTTTTAAAGAAAATTTCTATTAAAACATTAAGATTTCTTCCATAGCTGTTCAATCGTTTTATGACTTTGTCAGGGATCTTTTTTTCTGGCCTCCAGAAGTGGAATGGCCCCCAGAAAGTTTCTTTGCCCTTGCTTGCCCTCTCCCAGTTTTTTAAAAAAAATTCTATTGAAACATCAAGATTTCTTCCATAGCTGTTCAATCGTTTTTTGACTTTCCTAGGGATCTTCCTTTTTTTCTGGCCCCCAGAAAGTTTTTTTGCCCTTGCTCGACCCCTCCTATTTTTTTAAAAAAAATTTCTTTTTAAACATCAAGATTTCTTCCAAATTTGTTCAATCGTTTTTGGACTTGTTAGGGATCTTTCTTTTTTTGTCTGGCCCCCAGAAATTTTGTTTGCCTGGCTTCCTCCTCCCAGTTTTTTATAAAAAATATCTATAAAAACATCAAGATTTCTTTTATAGCTGTTCAATCGTTTTTTGACTTTCTAATGAGTCATCCTTTTTTTCTAGCTCCCAGAAATGGAATGGCCCCAAGAAAACTTCTTTGCCCTAGCTTTCCCCCTCCCAGTTTTTTAGAAAAATTCTGTATTAAAACATCAGGATTTCTTCAATAGCTGTTCAATCGTTTTTTGACTTTGTCAGGGATCTTTTTTTCTGGCCTCCAGAAGTTGAATGGCCCCCAGAAAGTTTGTTTGCCCTTGCTTGCCCTCTCCCAGTTTTTTAAAAAAAATTCTATTGAGACATCAAGATTTCTTCCATAGCTGGTCAATCGTTTTTTGACTTTGCTAGGGATCTTCCTTTTTTTCTGGCCCCCAGAAAGGAATGGCCCCCAGAAAATTCTTTTGTCCTTGCTCGACCCCTCCTTTTTTTTAAAAAAAATTTCTATAAAAACATCAAGATTTCTTCTATAGCTGTTCAATCGTTTTTTGACTTTTTTAGGGCTCTTTCCTTTTTCTGGCCCCCAAAAATGGAATGGCTCCCAGAAAATTTGTTTGCTCTTGCTTGCCCTCTTCCAGTTTTTCAAAAAAAATTTCTTTTAAAACCTCAAGATTTCTTTCATACCTGTTCAATGGTGTTTTAACCTTGTTAGGGACCTTCCTTTTTTTCTGGCCCCCACAAATGGAATGGCCCCCAGAAAGCTTCTGTGGTCTTGCTTGCTCCCTCCTACTTTTTTAAAAAAAATTTCTATTTAAACGTTAAGATTTCTTCCATAGCTGTTCAATCGTTGTTGACGTTGTTAGAGACCTTTCTTTTTTTCTGGCCCCCAGAAATGAAATGGCCCCCAGAAAGCTTCTTTGCCCTTGCTTGCCCCCTCCCAATTTTTAAAAAAATTTCTAGTAAAACATCAAGATTTCTTCCAAATCTGTTCAAACGTTTTTGACGTTGTTAGGAACCTTTTTTTTTTCTGGCCTCCAGAAATGGAATGGCGCCCAGAAAGCTTCTTTGCCCTTGCTTGTCCCCTCCCAATTTTTAAAAAAACTCTCTATAAAAATCAAGATTTCTTACATAGCTATTCAATCGTTTTTGGACTTTGTTAGGGATATTTCTTTTTTTGTCTGGCCCCCGGAAAGTTTATTTGCCTTGCTTGCCCCCTCCCAGTTTTTAAAAAAATTTCTATAAAAAATTAAGATTTCTTTCATAGCTGTTCAATCGTTTTTTGACTTTCTAATGGATCTTTCTTTTTTTTCTGGCTCCCAGAAATGGAATGGCCCCCAGAAAGCTTCTTTGTCCTTGCTTTCCCCCTCCCAGTTTTTTAGAAAAATTCTGTATTAAAACATCAGGATTTCTTCAATAGCTGCTCAATCGTTTTTTGACTTTGTTAGGAATCTGTTTTTCTGGCCTCCAGAAGTGGAATGGCCCCCAGAAAGTTTGTTTGCCCTTGCTTGCCCTCTCCCAGTCTTTTAAAAAAAATTCTATTAAAACATCAAGATTTCTTCTATAGCTGTTCAATCGTTTTTTGACTTTTTTAGGGCTCTTTCTTTTTTCTGGCCCCCACAAATGGAATGGCCGCCAGAAAGTTTGTTTGCTCTTGCTTGCCCTCTTCCAGTTTTTCAAAAAAATTTTCTTTCAAAACCTCAAGATTTCTTTCATACCTGTTCAATGGTGTTTTTACCTTGTTATAGATCTTTTTTTTTTCTGGCCCCCAGAAATGGATTGGCCCCCAGAAAGTTTTTTTGCCCTTGTTTGCCCTCTCTCAGTTTTTTAAAGAAAATTTCTATTAAAACATCAAGATTTCTTCAATAGCTGTTCAATCGTTTTTTGACTTTGTTAAGGCTCTTTTTTCTCTAGCTCCCAGAAATGGAATGGCCCCCAGAAGGTTTGTTTGCCCTTGCTTGCCCCCTCCCAGTTTTTTGAAAAAAACTTCTATTAAAACATCAAGATTTCGTCCATATCTGTTCAATTGTTTTTGACGTTGTTAGGGACCTTCCTTTTTTTCTGGCCCCCTTAAATGGAATGGCCCCAAGAAAGCTTCTTTGCCCCCGCTTGCTCCCTTCTAATTTTTGAAAAACATTTTCAATGTAAAAATCAAGATTTCTTCTAAAGCTGTTCAAATGTTTTTGACGTTGTTAGGGACCTTCCTTTTTTTCTGGCCCCAGAAATGGAATGACCCCCAGAAAGGTTCTTTGCCCTTGCTTGCCCCCTCCCAGTTTTTTAAAAAAAAATTCTATTAAAACATCAAGATTTCTTCCATAGCTGTTCAATGGTTTTTTTTCTTTGTTAGCGCTGTTTATTTTTTTCTGGCCCCCAGAAATGGAATGGCCCCCAGAAAGCTTCTTTGCCCTTGCTTGCCCACTCCAAGTTTTTTAAATAAAATTCTATTGAAACATCAAGATTTCTTCCATAGCTGTTCAATCGTTTTTGACGTTGTTAGGGACATTTCTTTTTCTTTTGGCCCCCAGAAAGCTTCTTTCCCTTGCTTGACCCCTCCCAGTTTCTTAAAAAGATTTTCTATTAAAAAATCAATTTTTTTCCATTGCTGTTCAATCGTTTTTTGACTTTATTAGGGATCTTTCTTTTTTTCCTGGCTCCCTGAAATGGAATGGCCTAATAAATATTATTTTACCATTCCTTGCCCCCTCCCTGTTTTTTAAAAAAAAATTCTATTAAAACATCAAGATTTATTCTATAGCTGTTCAATCGTTTTTTGACTTTCTTTTGGATCTTTCTTTTATTTCTAGCTCCCAGAATTCGAATGTCTTCCAGAAAGTTTGTTTGCCCCTGCTTGCCCCTCCCAGTTTTTTAAAAAAAATTTCTTTTAAAACTTCAAGATTTCTTTCATAGTTGTTCAATCGTTTTTTGACTTTGCTAGGGATCTTCCTTTTTTTCTGGCCCCCAGAAAGGAATGGCCCTCAGAAAGCTTCTTTGGCCTTGCTTGCCCCCTCCTAGTTTTTAATAAAAAATTTATATTTAAACATCAAGATTTCTTCCATAGCTATTCAATCGTTTTTGGACTTTGTTAGGGATATTTCTTTTTTGTCTGGCCCCCAGAAATGGAATGGCCCCTAGAAAGTTTGTTTGCTCTTGCTTGCCCCCTCCTAGTTTTTTAAAAAAAATTCTATTTAAACATCAAGATTTCTTCCATAGCTGTTCAATCGTTTTTTGACTTTGTTAGGTTTCTTTCTTTTTTTCAGGCCACCTTAAATGGCATGGCCCCTAGAAATTTTTGTGCCCTTGCTTGACCCCTCCTAGTTTTTTTAAAGAAAATTTCTATTTAAACATTAAGATTTCTTCCATAGCTGTTCAATCGTTTTTGACTTTGCTAGGGGGTCTTTTTTTTCTTGGCCCCAGAAATGGAATGACCCCCTAAAAGTTTTTTTGCCCTTGCTTGCCACCTGCCAGTTTTTTGAAAAAAATTCTATTGAAACATCAAGATTTCTTCCATAGCTGTTCAATCGTTTTTTGACTTTGCTAGGGATCTTCCTTTTTTTCTGGCCCCCAGAAAGTTTTTTTGCCCTTGCTCGACCCCTCCTATTTTTTTAAAAAAAAATTTCTATTAAAACATCAAAATTTCTTCCATAGCTGTTCCAAAGTTTTTTTTTACTTTGTTAGCGCTGTTTCTTTTTTCTGGCCCCCAGAAATGGAATGGCCCCTTGAAAGCTTCTTTGCCCTTGCTTGCCCCCTCCCAGTTTTTAAAAAAAAAATTCTATTAAAACATCAAAACTTATTCTATAGCTGTTCAATCGTTTTTTGACTTTCTTTTGGATCTTTCTTTTATTTCTAGCTCCCAGAATTCGAATGTCTTCCAGAAAGTTTGTTTGCCCCTGCTTCCCCTCCCAGTTTTTTAAAAAAAATTTCTTTTAAAGCTTCAAGATTTCTTTCATAGTTGTTCAATCGTCTTTTGACTTTGCTAGGGATCTTCCTTTTTTTCTGGCCCCCAGAAAGGAATGGCCCTCAGAAAGCTTCTTTGGCCTTGCTTGCCCCCTCCTAGTTTTCAATAAAAAATTTCTATTTAAACATCCAGATTTCTTCCATAGCTATTCAATCGTTTTTGGACTTTGTTAGGGATATTTCTTTTTTGTCTAGCCCCCAGAAATGGAATGGCCCCTAGAAAGTTTGTTTGCTCTTGCTTGCCCCCTCCTAGTTTTTTAAAAAAAATTCCATTTAAACATCAAGATTTCTTCCATAGCTGTTCAATCGTTTTTTGACTCTGTTAGGTTTCTTTCTTTTTTTCAGGCCACCTTAAATGGCATGGCCCCTAGAAATTTTTGTGCCCTTGCTTGACCCCTCCTAGTTTTTTTAAAGAAAATTTCTATTAAAACATTAAGATTTCTTCTATAGCTGTTCAATCGTTTTTGACTTTGCTAGGGGTCTTTTTTTTTTCTTGGCCCCGGAAATGGAATGGCCCCTTAAAAGTTTTTTGCCCTTGCTTGCCACCTCCCAGTTTTTTGAAAAAAATTCTATTGAAACATCAAGATTTCTTCCATAGCTGTTCAATCGTTTTTTGACTTTGCTAGGGATCTTTCTTTTTTTCTGGCCCCCAGAAAGTTTTTTTGCCCTTGCTCGACCCCTCTTATTTTTTTAAAAAAATTTCTATTAAAACATCAAAATTTCTTCCATAGCTGTTCAATAGTTTTTTTTTACTTTGTTAGCGCTGTTTCTTTTTTTCTGGCCCCCAGAAATGGAATGGCCCTTTGAAAGCTTCTTTGCCCTCGCTTGCCCCCTCCCAGTTTTTAAAAAAAAATTTCTATCAAAACATCAAGATTTCTTCGAAAGCTGTTCAAACGTTTTTGACGTTGTTAGGGACCTTGCTTTTTTTCTAGCCCCCAGAAATGGAATGGCCCCCAGAAAGCTTCTTCGCCCTTGCTTGCCCCCTCTCAGTTTTTAAAAAAGATTTCTATCAAAACATCAAGATTTCTTCGAAAGCTGTTCAATCGTTTTTTCGACTTTGTTAGGGATCTTTGTTTTTTTTCTGGCCCTCAGAAATGCAATGGCCCCCAGAAAGTTTGTTTGCCCTTGCTTGCACCCTCCCAGTTTTTTAAGAAAAATTTCTATTAAAACATCAAGATTTCTTCCATAGCTGTTCAATCGTTTTTGACGTTGTCAGAGACCTTCCTTATTTTCTGGCCCCCAGAAATGAAATAGCCCCCAGAAAGCTTCTTCGCCCTTGCTTGCCCCCTCTCAGTTTTTAAAAAAGATTTCTATCAAAACATCAAGATTTCTTCCAAAGCTGTTCAAACGTTTTTGACGTTGTTAGGGACCTTCCTTTTTTTCTGGCCCCCAGAAATGGCATGGCACCAAGAAAGCTTCTTTGCCCTTGCTTGTCCCCTCCTAGTTTTTTAAAAAAAATTCTATTTAAACATCAAGATTCCTTCCATAGCTATTCAATCGTTTTTTGACTTTATTAGGGATCTTTCTTTTTTTCCTGGCTCCCAGAATTCGAATGTCTTCCAGAAAGTTTGTTTGCCCCTGCTTGCCCCTCCCAGTTTTTTAAAAAAAATTTCTTTTAAAACTTCAAGATTTCTTTCATAGTTGGTCAATCGTCTTTTGACTTTGCTAGGGATCTTCCTTTTTTTCTGGCCCCCAGAAAGGAATGGCCCTCAGAAAGCTTCTTTGGCCTTGCTTGCCCCCTCCTAGTTTTTAATAAAAAATTTCTATTTAAACATTAAGATTTCTTCCATAGCTATTCAATCGTTTTTGGACTTTGTTAGGGATATTTCTTTTTTTTTCTGGCCCCCAGAAATGGAATGGCCCCTAGAAAGTTTGTTTGCTCTTGCTTGCCCCCTCCTAGTTTTTTAAAAAAAATTCTATTTAAACATCAAGATTTCTTCCATAGCTGTTCAATCGTTTTTGACTTTGCTAGGGGTCTTTTTCTTTTCTTGGCCCCAGAAATGAAATGGCCCCCAGAAAGCTTCTTTGCCCTTGCTTGCCCCCTCCTAGTTTTTTAAAAAAAATTATTTTTAAACATCAAGATTCCTTTCATAGCTATTCAATTGTTTTTGGACTTTGTTAGGGATATTTCTTTTTTTTTCTGGCCCCCAGAAATTTTGTTTGCCTTTGCTTGCCCCCTCCAAGTTTTTAAAAAAAATTCCCATTGAAACATCAAGACTTCTTCCATAGCTGTTCCATCGTTTTTCTGGCCCCCAGAAAGAAATCGCCCCCAGAAAGTTTTTTTGCCCTTCCTCGAACCCTACTATTTTTTTAAGAAAATTTCTTTTAATACATCAAAATTTCTTCCATATCTGTTCAATTGTTTTTTTAATTTGTTAGCGCTGTTTCTTTTTTTCTGGCCCCCAGAAATGGAATAGCCCCCAGAAAGCTTCTTTGCCCTTGCTTGCCCCCTCCCAGTTTTAAAATAAAATTTCTATTGAAACATCAAGATTTCTTCCAAAGCTGTTCAATCGTTTTTTCGACTTTGTTAGGGATCTTTGTTTTTTTTCTGGCCCCAGAAATGCAATGGCCCCCATAAAGTTTGTTTGCCCTTGCTTGCACCCTCCCAGTTTTTTAAAAAAAATTTCTATTAAAACATCAAGATTTCTTCCATAGCTGTTCAATCGTTTTTTGACTTTGTTAGGTTTCTTTCTTTTTTTCAGGCCACCTTAAATGGCATGGCCCCTAGAACTTTTTGTGCCCTTGCTTGACCCCTCCTAGTTTTTTTAAAGAAAATTTCTATTAAAACATTAAGATTTCTTCCATAGCTGTTCAATCGTTTTATGACTTTGTCAGGGATCTTTTTTTCTGGCCTCCAGAAGTGGAATGGCCCCCAGAAAGTTTCTTTGCCCTTGCTTGCCCTCTCCCAGTTTTTTAAAAAAAATTCTATTGAAACATCAAGATTTCTTCCATAGCTGTTCAATCGTTTTTTGACTTTCCTAGGGATCTTCCTTTTTTTCTGGCCCCCAGAAAGTTTTTTTGCCCTTGCTCGACCCCTCCTATTTTTTTAAAAAAAATTTCTTTTTAAACATCAAGATTTCTTCCAAATTTGTTCAATCGTTTTTGGACTTGTTAGGGATCTTTCTTTTTTTGTCTGGCCCCCAGAAATTTTGTTTGCCTGGCTTCCTCCTCCCAGTTTTTTATAAAAAATATCTATAAAAACATCAAGATTTCTTTCATAGCTGTTCAATCGTTTTTTGACTTTCTAATGAGTCATCCTTTTTTTCTAGCTCCCAGAAATGGAATGGCCCCAAGAAAACTTCTTTGCCCTAGCTTTCCCCCTCCCAGTTTTTTAGAAAAATTCTGTATTAAAACATCAGGATTTCTTCAATAGCTGTTCAATCGTTTTTTGACTTTGTCAGGGATCTTTTTTTCTGGCCTCCAGAAGTTGAATGGCCCCCAGAAAGTTTGTTTGCCCTTGCTTGCCCTCTCCCAGTTTTTTAAAAAAAATTCTATTGAGACATCAAGATTTCTTCCATAGCTGGTCAATCGTTTTTTGACTTTGCTAGGGATCTTCCTTTTTTTCTGGCCCCCAGAAAGGAATGGCCCCCAGAAAATTCTTTTGTCCTTGCTCGACCCCTCCTTTTTTTTTAAAAAAAATTTCTATAAAAACATCAAGATTTCTTCTATAGCTGTTCAATCGTTTTTTGACTTTTTTAGGGCTCTTTCCTTTTTCTGGCCCCCAAAAATGGAATGGCTCCCAGAAAATTTGTTTGCTCTTGCTTGCCCTCTTCCAGTTTTTCAAAAAAAATTTCTTTTAAAACCTCAAGATTTCTTTCATACCTGTTCAATGGTGTTTTAACCTTGTTAGGGACCTTCCTTTTTTTCTGGCCCCCACAAATGGAATGGCCCCCAGAAAGCTTCTGTGGTCTTGCTTGCTCCCTCCTACTTTTTTAAAAAAAATTTCTATTTAAACGTTAAGATTTCTTCCATAGCTGTTCAATCGTTTTTGACGTTGTTAGAGACCTTCCTTTTTTTCTGGCCCCCAGAAATGAAATGGCCCCAAGAAAGCTTCTTTGCCCTTGCTTGCCCCCTCCCAATTTTTAAAAAAATTTCTAGTAAAACATCAAGATTTCTTCCAAATCTGTTCAAACGTTTTTGACGTTGTTAGGAACCTTTTTTTTTCTGGCCTCCAGAAATGGAATGGCGCCCAGAAAGCTTCTTTGCCCTTGCTTGTCCCCTCCCAATTTTTAAAAAAACTCTCTATAAAAATCAAGATTTCTTACATAGCTATTCAATCGTTTTTGGACTTTGTTAGGGATATTTCTTTTTTTGTCTGGCCCCCGGAAAGTTTATTTGCCTTGCTTGCCCCCTCCCAGTTTTTAAAAAAATTTCTATAAAAAATTAAGATTTCTTTCATAGCTGTTCAATCGTTTTTTGACTTTCTAATGGATCTTTCTTTTTTTTCTGGCTCCCAGAAATGGAATGGCCCCCAGAAAGCTTCTTTGTCCTTGCTTTCCCCCTCCCAGTTTTTTAGAAAAATTCTGTATTAAAACATCAGGATTTCTTCAATAGCTGCTCAATCGTTTTTTGACTTTGTTAGGAATCTGTTTTTCTGGCCTCCAGAAGTGGAATGGCCCCCAGAAAGTTTGTTTGCCCTTGCTTGCCCTCTCCCAGTCTTTTAAAAAAAATTCTATTAAAACATCAAGATTTCTTCTATAGCTGTTCAATCGTTTTTTGACTTTTTTAGGGCTCTTTCTTTTTTCTGGCCCCCACAAATGGAATGGCCGCCAGAAAGTTTGTTTGCTCTTGCTTGCCCTCTTCCAGTTTTTCAAAAAAATTTTCTTTCAAAACCTCAAGATTTCTTTCATACCTGTTCAATGGTGTTTTTACCTTGTTATAGATCTTTTTTTTTTCTGGCCCCCAGAAATGGATTGGCCCCCAGAAAGTTTTTTTGCCCTTGTTTGCCCTCTCTCAGTTTTTTAAAGAAAATTTCTATTAAAACATCAAGATTTCTTCAATAGCTGTTCAATCGTTTTTTGACTTTGTTAAGGCTCTTTTTTCTCTAGCTCCCAGAAATGGAATGGCCCCCAGAAGGTTTGTTTGCCCTTGCTTGCCCCCTCCCAGTTTTTTGAAAAAAACTTCTATTAAAACATCAAGATTTCGTCCATATCTGTTCAATTGTTTTTGACGTTGTTAGGGACCTTCCTTTTTTTCTGGCCCCCTTAAATGGAATGGCCCCAAGAAAGCTTCTTTGCCCCCGCTTGCTCCCTTCTAATTTTTGAAAAACATTTTCAATGTAAAAATCAAGATTTCTTCTAAAGCTGTTCAAATGTTTTTGACGTTGTTAGGGACCTTCCTTTTTTTCTGCCCCCAGAAATGGAATGACCCCCAGAAAGGTTCTTTGCCCTTGCTTGCCCCCTCCCAGCTTTTTAAAAAAAAATTCTATTAAAACATCAAGATTTCTTCCATAGCTGTTCAATGGTTTTTTTCTTTGTTAGCGCTGTTTATTTTTTTCTGGCCCCCAGAAATGGAATGGCCCCCAGAAAGCTTCTTTGCCCTTGCTTGCCCACTCCAAGTTTTTTAAATAAAATTCTATTGAAACATCAAGATTTCTTCCATAGCTGTTCAATCGTTTTTGACGTTGTTAGGGACATTTCTTTTTCTTTTGGCCCCCAGAAAGCTTCTTTCCCTTGCTTGACCCCTCCCAGTTTCTTAAAAAGATTTTCTATTAAAAAATCAATTTTTTTCCATTGCTGTTCAATCGTTTTTTGACTTTATTAGGGATCTTTCTTTTTTTCCTGGCTCCCTGAAATGGAATGGCCTAATAAATATTATTTTACCATTGCTTGCCCCCTCCCTGTTTTTTAAAAAAAATTCTATTAAAACATCAAGATTTATTCTATAGCTGTTCAATCGTTTTTTGACTTTCTTTTGGATCTTTCTTTTATTTCTAGCTCCCAGAATTCGAATGTCTTCCAGAAAGTTTGTTTGCCCCTGCTTGCCGCTCCCAGTTTTTTAAAAAAAATTTCTTTTAAAACTTCAAGATTTCTTTCATAGTTGTTCAATCGTTTTTTGACTTTGCTAGGGATCTTCCTTTTTTTCTGGCCCCCAGAAAGGAATGGCCCTCAGAAAGCTTCTTTGGCCTTGCTTGCCCCCTCCTAGTTTTTAATAAAAAATTTCTATTTAAACATCAAGATTTCTTCCATAGCTATTCAATCGTTTTTGGACTTTGTTAGGGATATTTCTTTTTTGTCTGGCCCCCAGAAATGGAATGGCCCCTAGAAAGTTTGTTTGCTCTTGCTTGCCCCCTCCTAGTTTTTTAAAAAAAATTCTATTTAAACATCAAGATTTCTTCCATAGCTGTTCAATCGTTTTTTGACTTTGTTAGGTTTCTTTCTTTTTTTCAGGCCACCTTAAATGGCATGGCCCCTAGAAATTTTTGTGCCCTTGCTTGACCCCTCCTAGTTTTTTTAAAGAAAATTTCTATTTAAACATTAAGATTTCTTCCATAGCTGTTCAATCGTTTTTGACTTTGCTAGGGGGTCTTTTTTTTCTTGGCCCCAGAAATGGAATGACCCCCTAAAAGTTTTTTTGCCCTTGCTTGCCACCTGCCAGTTTTTTGAAAAAAATTCTATTGAAACATCAAGATTTCTTCCATAGCTGTTCAATCGTTTTTTGACTTTGCTAGGGATCTTCCTTTTTTTCTGGCCCCCAGAAAGTTTTTTTGCCCTTGCTCGACCCCTCCTATTTTTTTAAAAAAAAATTTCTATTAAAGCATCAAAATTTCTTCCATAGCTGTTCCAAAGTTTTTTTTTACTTTGTTAGCGCTGTTTCTTTTTTCTGGCCCCCAGAAATGGAATGGCCCCTTGAAAGCTTCTTTGCCCTTGCTTGCCCCCTCCCAGTTTTTAAAAAAAAATTCTATTAAAACATCAAAACTTATTCTATAGCTGTTCAATCGTTTTTTGACTTTCTTTTGGATCTTTCTTTTATTTCTAGCTCCCAGAATTCGAATGTCTTCCAGAAAGTTTGTTTGCCCCTGCTTCCCCTCCCAGTTTTTTAAAAAAAATTTCTTTTAAAACTTCAAGATTTCTTTCATAGTTGTTCAATCGTCTTTTGACTTTGCTAGGGATCTTCCTTTTTTTCTGGCCCCCAGAAAGGAATGGCCCTCAGAAAGCTTCTTTGGCCTTGCTTGCCCCCTCCTAGTTTTCAATAAAAAATTTCTATTTAAACATCCAGATTTCTTCCATAGCTATTCAATCGTTTTTGGACTTTGTTAGGGATATTTCTTTTTTGTCTAGCCCCCAGAAATGGAATGGCCCCTAGAAAGTTTGTTTGCTCTTGCTTGCCCCCTCCTAGTTTTTTAAAAAAAATTCCATTTAAACATCAAGATTTCTTCCATAGCTGTTCAATCGTTTTTTGACTCTGTTAGGTTTCTTTCTTTTTTTCAGGCCACCTTAAATGGCATGGCCCCTAGAAATTTTTGTGCCCTTGCTTGACCCCTCCTAGTTTTTTTAAAGAAAATTTCTATTAAAACATTAAGATTTCTTCTATAGCTGTTCAATCGTTTTTGACTTTGCTAGGGGTCTTTTTTTTTTCTTGGCCCCGGAAATGGAATGGCCCCTTAAAAGTTTTTTGCCCTTGCTTGCCACCTCCCAGTTTTTTGAAAAAAATTCTATTGAAACATCAAGATTTCTTCCATAGCTGTTCAATCGTTTTTTGACTTTGCTAGGGATCTTTCTTTTTTTCTGGCCCCCAGAAAGTTTTTTTGCCCTTGCTCGACCCCTCTTATTTTTTTAAAAAAATTTCTATTAAAACATCAAAATTTCTTCCATAGCTGTTCAATAGTTTTTTTTTACTTTGTTAGCGCTGTTTCTTTTTTTCTGGCCCCCAGAAATGGAATGGCCCTTTGAAAGCTTCTTTGCCCTCGCTTGCCCCCTCCCAGTTTTTAAAAAAAAATTTCTATCAAAACATCAAGATTTCTTCGAAAGCTGTTCAAACGTTTTTGACGTTGTTAGGGACCTTGCTTTTTTTCTAGCCCCCAGAAATGGAATGGCCCCCAGAAAGCTTCTTCGCCCTTGCTTGCCCCCTCTCAGTTTTTAAAAAAGATTTCTATCAAAACATCAAGATTTCTTCGAAAGCTGTTCAATCGTTTTTTCGACTTTGTTAGGGATCTTTGTTTTTTTTCTGGCCCTCAGAAATGCAATGGCCCCCAGAAAGTTTGTTTGCCCTTGCTTGCACCCTCCCAGTTTTTTAAGAAAAATTTCTATTAAAACATCAAGATTTCTTCCATAGCTGTTCAATCGTTTTTGACGTTGTCAGAGACCTTCCTTATTTTCTGGCCCCCAGAAATGAAATAGCCCCCAGAAAGCTTCTTCGCCCTTGCTTGCCCCCTCTCAGTTTTTAAAAAAGATTTCTATCAAAACATCAAGATTTCTTCGAAAGCTGTTCAAACGTTTTTGACGTTGTTAGGGACCTTGCTTTTTTTCTAGCCCCCAGAAATGGAATGGCCCCCAGAAAGCTTCTTTGCCCTTGCTTGTCCTCTCCAAGTTTTTAAAAAAAAATTATATTTAAACATCAAGATTCCTTCCATAGCTATTCAATCGTTTTTTGACTTTAGTCGGGATCCTTGTGTAATTCCGCTCGATTTGCGTGCCAAAATTGATTTTTTTGCATGAATGCCTACAAATATCTATCAATAATATAAAAATCATAGGTGCCATTTTTTTGGGTCAGCGGAAGTGGGTCTTACTGGGGTGCAAATCACGACCGGTCAAAGCAAGTGTCTCTGCGGAGGAGAAAAATGTCCCAATCACAATAGATGATAAAAACTAACTTTAAATTAACTTTAAATTGTTTTCAAATGTTAACTGGGGAAATCTTTAAATATTGGGTCCTGGTTTTAGGACTTAAAATGGTTAATCACGTGACTTTCTGCCCCTATTTCCATATATGGAAATAAGTACTTTTTTGGTTTCTACAATGAGATATTCTGAAGAAAACAATTTTTAATCGCTTCAGAGTCATTTCCGCAACTTTTAAACATCGGAAGAGAGGGGCCTCATTTCAGGGGGATGCCATTAATGGCCCGTTGAAGGAGGTGTCCCTAAATTGCTAAAAGCAGAAATTTCTACAAAACATTTTAAACATCAGCTTTAGTGGATAACATGGAAAAGCTGCTGAGAATATAGGTGTATTAAGCCTGGTTTCCATATGATCGCAAAAAACGCAAGAAACGCAAAAATCGCTTAAATTTGTGACTTGCGATCCTGCGATCCTTGCGTATTAATGGAAACTGCTCTATTCCGTCTGTTGCGATTGTTGCGATTTTTGCGATTTTTGCGATTTTTGCGTTTGAGATAGAAAATTTTCTATCTATACGATTCTTGCGATCTTTGCGTCGATGGTTTTTCTAGTGGAAACCGCTTGTTAACAACTTGGCGATCCTTGCGTCAGTTTATCATCCGGGATGTTCTACCAAGCCTCGCATCTATTTATTTTCATCGAAATTTCAAGATGGCTTTTGTAACAGCAGAAGACATTGCTGTAATAGAAGAAATACAACAGTACGACTGCCTTTATAATAAGAATAGCCGGGACTTTAAGAACAAGTTCAGGAATCTGCCTAAAGAGGTAAAAACTAACAGGCACCGAGGTTACATTCATTCCAACCTGACAAATTAGGCCTACCTGAAAAAGTACTCCCGATCGTGAATCCTCAGATCCTTTGTTAGTGTGTGAAACGCACCGTGTTCTTCTCTCCTCTGAATAAATTTTCTAACCCAAAACCTATGTTTTTTTCTTGCACGACGTTCTCTGACTCTTTTCAACAATGCAATAATAATAAACAAGCTCGATTGCAGTAGACATTGCTGGTTGATTCCAGCCATTTTAATTTTGGCGCGCCCAAAGTCAAATCATTATTCGCGGGAATCGCAAGGATCGCAGTGCGTTTCTTGCGATCAAATGGAAACCGGTTTGTCGCAAGGATCGCAGTGCGTTTCTTGCGTTTTTTGCGATCATATGGAAACCAGGCTTTAAGGAACAACGAACAGTATAAACTCGTTAATGAATTTCGACTCCCTCTCCAGAATCGGCGTCTGTCTCTTCACCTGCGGCATAGTCTTTAATATTTTCCCAATCTACACATTTGCATAGTTTAGTGCATGACAGCCCATTCTTCAAACACGAACAGTTCCCTCGTCCCTTGCATCGAACCTTGCACCCGCATTTGACAAGTTCAAGAACTGATTGCGGGGCTGGCAGCTCAAGGCACTTTATCGGTACTTCCATACCCTCATCCATTTACCACCCGTTTCCCACAAGAGGTTGAATTTCATTAATCGCAGTTGTATATTCCTTTAAAATTCCAGCAATAAAACTTGCTCTTTGTATGTGGGGAATCAATGCTCCTAAAGTTGGAGGTAACTTTTCTGGTTCCATGTTTTTTCTGCTAAACTCACATTTTGGTACCCAATTATTTGTATATACATGTATCGATGTCACAAATTCAACGTATGTCTATACACAGTCTGAATAACCCCAATACCTATTTGCACACTGCTCTTGTACTTACGTATGAGTACGCAAGTATTTTTATATACATATATTTATGTCACTATTACATTTTTATATGCCTAACCATTGTCCCTCCATTGGCACTACGAGCTCGTAGTATATTCTTATTGAATACATGATAAATACCTCTATAGTGAGGCTACATGAATAAACTGGATACACATGAACGTGGATATCCCGTTCTTTTCTATACAACGCTACGATTCAATGATACACTTTTGCTGGCATCATCCCTGGGCGCAGGGGTGAGGGGGCACCCAGGTGTAAAGGAGCATACTGATCATAAGCCCCGAAATGCTCTACCTGGTGGATTGGCTGATGAACTAGCAAGGACTCAGAAATTATAAAAGACAACTTATATTCCTTTTTTCATATATGTTATATGTAGCAGTATAGTATATCTATACTGACACACGCCCCTATCTAGTTGGGAACACTAGGTACACTATTCTAACAACAAACTGGATCCCAGATCTCCTAACGACACAAGATTTTGTGAGAGGGCCCAGTGTGATCTGGTTGAGGTTGGTATTACACTGTTTTGTCTCAGTTTTTGACAAGCTGTGCTTGTCCTTTTTTATGGTTTCAACAAAAAATTGCATTAACACGTCATATCATCCCTGTTGTTTTCATAATTTTTTTGCTTAAAGATGTTATTCATACTAACGGTCATGCTAACGGTCATGGA
>NW_027019365.1:15234820-15264025 GCF_013076305.1 Rhopilema esculentum | reverse complement strand
AGAGATGCAACTTAAGACCGTCTTGTTTTAAACACCAAAGTACTGTATGTTGAACACGACCAGTTAAACAGAATTTTAATGTGAGCACTGTATGCAAAGGACCAGTAAAAACGTGTCTTCACAGTAAAATCAAATATTATACTTTGCTATAGCATATCAACACCCTAAATAGATCAGTTAAGCATGAATCTCCATCGAGCTGCATCTTAAGACGGTCCTGTTTTAAACATCAAGCACTGATAATGTTAAGGACAGATCAGTAAACAGAACTTTTGATTGTGAGCACTGTATGACAGACCAGTAACATTAGATCTAACGTAATAAATATTATTTTGCTATAAATCATCAAAACCCCAAAATTGATTGCTTAAGCATGAAATCAGAGCTGCAACTTAAGACCGTGCTGTTTTAAAAACACCAAAGTCTGTATTGTTAATGAACAGACAGTAAACAGAATTACTGTGAGCACTGTAATGAACAGAACCAGTAATCAAGTAGTCCTAAAGTAATCAAATATTAATCTTTGTATATCATCAAACCCCAAATGATTGGCTTAAGCAATGAAACTCGAAGCTTGGCAACTTAAGACTGTGGCTGTTCTTAAACACAAAGTACTGTATGTATGACGACAGTAAACAAGAATTTTTTACTGTGAGCACTGTATGAACAGACCAGTAACAGTAGTCTTCACAGTAAATCAAATATTTATCTTTGCTATATCTCAAAGACCCCAAATGATTGCTTCAGCATGAACTCTTAGCTTAGATTTTAAGACGACCTCTTTAAAAACACCAAAGACTGTAATGTATACACACCAGTAACACCTTTTCACTGTGAGCACTGTATGACAGTCCGTATACAGTAATCTTCATTGGTTTCTGTAAATCCAAAATTAATCTTTGCTATATATCATCAAAAGACCCCAAATGAATCGGTTAAGCATGAAACTCAGAGTGCAACTTTTGACCGCGTGCTGTTTTAAACACCAAAGTACTGTATGGTTATGACAGACCAGTAAACAGAATTTTACTGTGAGCACTGTATGAAAGAACCAGTAAAACAGTAGTCTTCACAGTAAATCAAATATTAATCTTTGCTATATCTCATCAAAACACCAAATGATTGGCTTAACATGAAAACCAGAGCTGCAACTTAAGACCGTGCTGTTTTAAAAAACACAAAGTATGTATGTATGACGACCAGTAAAACAGTATTTTCTGTGAGCACTGTTGACAGACCAGAACAGTAGTCCTTAACAGTCAATCAAATATTAATCTTTGCTATACTCATCAAAACCCCAAATTGGATTGGCTTAGCATGAACTCAGAGCTGCCAACTTAGACCGTGCTGTTTTAAACAACCAAAGTACTGTATGTATGAAGACCATAAACAGAATTTTTACTGTGAGAACTGTATACAGACAGTAACAGTAGTCTTTCACAGTAAATCCAAATAGTTAATCTTTGCTATCCATTCATCAAAGACCCAAATTGTCGGCCTTAAAGCATGAATCTCCGAGTGCAACTTAATGACGTGCTGTTTTAAACAACCAAAGTATGTATGTTATGACGACCAGTAAACAGAATTTTACTGTGAGCAATGTATGAACAGACCAGTAAACAGTAGTCCTTTTCCAGTAAACTAAATATTAATCTTTGCTATAATAATCAAAACCCAAAATTGATCAGCACTAAGCATGATCTCCGAGCTGCATCTTAAGACCGTGCTGTTTTTTTACAACATCAAAGCACTGTATGTATGACAGACCAGTTAAACAAAATTTTTACCTGTGAGCACTGTATGACACACCAGTAAACAGTAGCCTAACAGTAACTCAAAATATTAATCTTGCTATAATCATCAAACCCAAATTTGTTTTTGCTTAAGCATGAATCAGAGACTGCAACTTAAGACGGTGCTATTTTAAACACCAAAGTACTGTATGTATGACAGATCAGTAAAAGAATTCTTGATTGTGAGCACTGTATGAAGGACCGTTAACAGTAGTCTTCACCAGTAATCAACATATTAAAATCTTTGCTATAAATCATCAAAAAAAACCCTAAATTGATCAGCACAGCATGAATCTCCGAGCTTGCATCTTAAGACCGTCCTGTTTTAAAATCAAAGCACTGTAGTGTAAGAACGATCAGTAAACAGAAATTTGATTGTGAGCACTTCCTATGACGCCAAAGTAACAGTAGTCTTCACATATCAAATATTAATTTTGCTATAATCATCAAAACCCTAATTGATCAGCTTAAGCATGATCTCAGAGCTGCAATCTTAAGACAGTCCTGTTTAAACTCAAAGAAGGATGTAAGACAGATCAGTAAACAGAATTTTGATTCGTAGCACTGTAAAAAATTGGGGAAAAAAAACAAAGAAAAACCCCAAAGTTTTTTTTAACAGTATCCCTAACAGTAAAATCAAATATTAAATCTTTGGCTATACATCATCAAACCCCAAATTGGATTGGCTAAGCATGAAAATCAGAGCTGAACTTAAGACCGTCCTGTTTAAACACCAAGTACTGTTATGTATGGAAGACCAGTAAAACAGAATTTAACTTGTGAGCACTGTAATGGAAAGACAGTAAACAGTAGCTTCAACAGTAAATCAAATATTAATCTTTGCTATAATCATCAAACCCTAAATTGATCAGCTAAGCATGGATCTCCCGGCTGCCTCTAGACCGCCTGTTTTTAAACTAAAGCACCGGTCTTGCTTATTCATCAAAACCTAAATTGATCAGCCTAGTGAATCTCCGAGCTGCCATCTTAAGACGTGCTGTTTAAACACCAATGTAAGCATGACCAGTAAACCGAATTTTTATGTGAGCACTGTCATGGAAGAGAGTAAACAGTAAGTCCTACCAGTAAATCAAATATTAATCTTTGCTATAAATATCAAAACCCCAATGATTGGCTTAAGCATGAAACTCAGAGCTGCAAACTTAAGACCGTGCTGTTTTAAAACACCAAGTACTGTATGTATGGACAGACAGTAAACAGAATTTAACTGTGAGCACTGTATGAAGACAGTTAAAAGTAGTCTTCACAAGTAATTCAAATATTAATCTTTGCTATAATCACAAACCTAAATTGCTCAGCCTAAGCATGAATCTCCGAGCTGCATCTCTAAGACCGTCCTGTTTTAAAACAATAAAGACTGTAGTAAGACAGATCAGTAAAAGAATTTGATTGTGAGCAACTGTATGACAGACAGTAAACAGTAGTTCCTAACAGTAATCAAAATACTATCTTGCTTATATCATCAAAACCCAAATTGATTGGCTTAAAGCAATGAATCTGAGCTGCATCTTAAGACCGGTGCTGTTTTTAAACACAAAGTACTGTAAATGTAAGACAGACAGTAACAAATTTTTTCGTGGGCACTGTAAAAACGACAGTAAACAGTAGTCTTTCAACAGTAAATCAAATATTAATCTTTGCTATAGATCATCAAGACCCCAATTGATTGCTTCAGCATGAAACTCTGAGCTGCTTTTAAGAGCGACCCTTTTAAACCCAAAAGCACTGTATGTAAGACAGATCACGTAAAAAGAATTTTGATGCGCTGTGAGCACTGTAATGACAGACCAGTAACGTAGTCTTCACAGTAATCAATATTAAATCTTTGGCTATATATCATCAAAAACCTAAATTGATCAGCTAATAAGCATGGAATCCCGAGCCGCATCTTAAGACGCGTGCTGTTTTAAAACACCAAAGGTACTGTATGTAGACAGACCAGTAAACAGAATTTACTGTGAGCACTGTATGACAGACATAAACAATTAGTCCCTAACAGTAAATCAAATATTTAATCTTATGCTATACTCATAAAAACCCCAATTGATTGGCTTAAGCATGAACTCAGAGTGAACTAAGACCGTGCTGTTTTTTAAAACTCAAAGTATGTAATGTATGAAGACCAGTAAAACAGAATTTTAACTGTAGACTGTATGACAGACCAGTAACAGTAGTCCCTTCACAGGTAATCAATATTAACTTTGCTATAACATCAAAGACCCCCAAATTGATCGGCTAAGCATGAATCTCTCGAGCTGCAATTAAGACCGAGTGCTGTTTAAACACCAAAGTATGTCAGTAATGACAGAAGTAAACAGAATTTTACTGTGAGCACTGGTATGACAAGACCAGTAAACAGTAGTCTTCACAGTAAATCAAATATTATTCTTTGCTATAATCATCAAAACCGCAATTGATCAGCCTAAGCATGAAATCTCCGAGCTGCATCTTAAGACCGTGCTGTTTTTATAAACACAAAGTACTGATGTTGACAGACCAGTAAACAAATTTTTAGCTGTGAGCATGTAGAACACACCAGTAAACAATTAATCTTCACTGTAAATCAAATATTAGCTCTGCTTTAATCAAAAGACCCAATTATCGGGCTTAAGCTGAACTCAGAGCTGCAACTTAAGACCGTGCTGGTTTTAAAACACCAAACGTATGTATTCTATGCAAGACCAGTAAACAGAATTTTTCAAATGTCAGCAAACTGTACTGACAGTCCATAAACGAAGTCTTCACGTAAATTCAAATTTAATCTTTGCTATAATCGTCAAACCCTAAATTGATCAGCTATAGCATGATCTCGAGCTGATCTTAAGACCGTCTGTTTTAACACAAAGTACTGATGTAATGACAGACCAGTAACGAGTATTGTTACTGTGAAGCACTGTATGACAGACCAGTAAACAGTAGTCTTCACAAAGTAAATCAAATATTAACCTTGCTATAATCATCAAAACCTAATTGATCAGCCTAAGCATGAATCTACGAGCTGCATCTTAAGACCGTCCTGTTTTAAACATCCAAAGCACTGTATGTAAGAAGATCAGTAACGAGAATTTTTGATTGTGAGCACTGTATGAACAGACCAGTACCAGTAGTCCTAAACAGTAAAATTTAAATATTAACTTGCTATAATCATCAAAACCCAATTGTTTGGCTTAGCTGAAACTCAGAGCTGCAACTTAGACGTGCTATTTTTAAACACCAAAGTACTGTTGTTATGACAGATTAGTAAACAGATTTGATTGTGAGCACTGTAGACAGACAGTAAACAGTAGTCCTAACAGTAATTCAAATTTAATCTTGCTATAATTCATCAACCCCAATTGATTGGCTTAAGCATGAACTCAGAGCTGCAAACTTAAGACCCGTGCTGTTTTAAATACAAAGTACTGTATGTATGACAGGACAGTAACAGAATTTTACTGTGAGCACTGTATGAAGACCAGTAAACAGTAGTCCTAAAGTAAATCAAATATTAATACTTTGCTATAATATCAAAGCCCCAAATTTGATTGGCTTCAGCATGAAACTTCTGGTGCATTTTAGACGCGACCTCTTTTAAAGCACCAAAGCACTGTATGGTATGACAGACCAGTATACAGACTTTTTCACTGTTAGCCATGTATGACGGTTCCGTAAACAGTAATCTTTCACTGTAAATCAAAATTTTAAATCTTTGCTATAATCATCAACACCCCAAATTGGATTGCGGCTTAAGCAATGAAACTCAGAAGTCTGCAACTTAAGCGACGCCGTGCTGTTTTAAAACACAAAGTATGTATGTATGACAGACCAGTAAACAGAATTTTACTGTGAGCACTGTATGACAGACGCAGTAAACAGTAGTCTTCACAGTAATCAAATATTAATCTTTTGCTATAAACATCAAAAACCAAAATTGGATCAGCTAAGCATGAATCCGAGCTGCATCTTAAGACCGTGCCTGTTTTAAACACCAAAGTACGTTATGTATGACAGACAGTAAACAAAATTTTTTAACTGTGAGCCTGTATGAACTCCAGTAAACAATATCTTCACTGTAAATCAAATATTAAGCTCTGCTTTACCTCATCAAAGACCTCAAAATCGGCTTAAGTCATGAAACTCAGAGCTGTCAACTTAAGACGTGGCTGTTTAAACACCAACGTCCTGTATCTATGACAGACCAGTAAACAGAATTTTTTTACTGTCAGCACTGTAGACAGTCAGTAAACAGAAGTCTTCACGTAAATATATTAATCTTGCTATATCGTAAAACCCTAAATTGCATCAGCTAAGCATTGAATCTCCGAGCTGCATCTTAAGAACCGGTCCTGTTTTAGCACCAAGTAACTGGTTGTATGAGAAGTAACAGTATATTTATGTGGCACTGTATGAAGACCAGTCAAACAGTAGTCTTCACAGTAATCAATATTAATCTTTGCTATAATCATCAAACCTAAATTGATCAGCCTAAGCATGGATCTCGACTGCACTTAAGACGCGTACTGTTTTCAAACATCAAGCTGTATGTAGCAGATCACGTAAACGAATTTTGATTGTGAGCACTGTATGACAGACCAGTAAACAGTAGTCCTAACAGTAAAGTCAATATTAATCTTTGCTTATAATATCAAAACCCAAATTGTTTTGGCTAAGCTGAAACTATCAGAGCTGCAACTTAATGACCGTGCTATTTTAAACAATACCAACGTACTGTATGTATGACAGATCAGTAAACAGAATTTTTGATTGTGAGCACTGTTGACAGACAGTAAAACAGCACAGTCTAAGTTGCCAGCTCGGAGTTTTATGCGTAAGCCGATCAATTTGGGGTTTTTGATGATTAGAGCAAAGATTAGTTTTTGATTT
The DNA here is from genome assembly GCF_013076305.1 of Rhopilema esculentum. The sequence continues at coordinate 15,257,348 of NW_027019365.1, read as the reverse complement.
AAAGTGAAGATTACTGTTTGTCTGTCATACAGTGCTCACAGTGAAAATTCTGTTTACTGGTCTATGATACATACAGTGCATTGGTCTTTAAAACAGGGCAGTCTTTAGTTCCATCGCTGAGTTTTATGCTTAAGCCGTTCATTTTGGGGCTTTTGATAATAAGAGCGAAGATTAGTATTTGATTTACAGTGAAGATTACTGTTTACTGGTCTGTCATACAGTGCTCACAGTGAAAATTCTGTTTTACTGTTCCATCGTACATACAGTGCTTTGGTGTTTAAAACAGGACGGTCTTAAGTTGAAGCTGGAAGTTTTATTGTTACGCCGATTAATTTGGGGTTTTTGATGTTTATAGCAAAGATTAATATTTGATTTGAAGTGAAGTTTTTTTTTTAACTTGTCTGTCATACAGTGCTCACAGTGAAAATTCTGTTTACTGGTTTGTTATACATACAGTGGTTTGGTGTTTAAAACAGGACGGTCTTAAGTTGCAGCTCTGAGTTTCATTCTTGAGCCTATCAATTTGGGGTCTTTGATGATTATAGCAAAGATTAATATTTGAATTACAGTGAAGATTACTGTTAACTGGTCTGTCATACAGTGCCCACAGTGAAAATTCTGTTTACTCTTCTGTCATACATAGAGTGCTTTGGTGATTAAAACAGGACAGTCTTAAGTTGCAGCTCTCAGTTTCCTGCTTAAGCCGTTCAATTTGGGGCTTTTGATGATTAGAGCGAAGATTAGTATTTGATTAACAGTGAAGATTACTGTTTACTGGTCTGTCATACAGTGCTCACAGTGAGAATTCTGTTTACTGGTCTTTCATACATGCAGTAGTTTAGTGTTTATAACAGGACGGTCTTAAGTTGCAGCTCTGAGTTTCCTGCTTAAGCCAATCAATTTGGGGTCTTTGATGATTATAGAAAAGGTTAATATTTGAATTACAGTGAAGATTACTGTTCACTGGTCTGTCATGCTGTGCTCACAGTGAAAATTATTTTTACTCTTCTGTCATACATACAGTGCTTTGGTGCTTAAAACAGGACGGTCTTAAGTTCCATCGCTGAATTTTATGCTTAAGCCGATCAGTTTTGGGTTTTTGATGATTAGAGGAGCGATTAGTATTTGATTTACAGTGAAGATTACTGTTTACTAGTCTGTGATACAGTCCTTACAGTGAAAATTCTGTTTACTCCTCTGTCATACATACAGAGCTTTGGTGATTAAAACAGGACAGTCTTAAGTTGCAGCTCTCAATTTCCTGCTTAAGCCGTTCAATTTGGGGCTTTTGATGATTAGAGCAAAGATTAGTTTTTGTGAAGTTCTTGATTTAAAGTGAAGATTACTGTTTACTTGTTTGTCATACAGTGCTCACAGTGAAAATTCTGTTTACTGGTGTGTCATACATACAGTGCTTTGTTGTTTAAAACAGCACGGTCTGAAGTTGCAGCTCGGAATTTATGCTTAAGCCGATCAATTTGGGGTTTTTGATGATTAGAGCAAAGATTAGTTTTTGATTTAAAGTGAAGATTACTGTTTGTCTGTCATACAGTGCTCACAGTGAAAATTCTGTTTACTGGTCTATGATACATACAGTGCATTGGTGTTTAAAACAGGGCAGTCTTTAGTTCCATCGCTGAGTTTTATGCTTAAGCCGTTCATTTTGGGGCTTTTGATAATAAGAGCGAAGATTAGTATTTGATTTACAGTGACGATTACTGTTTACTGGTCTGTCATACAGTGCTCACAGTGAAAATTCTGTTTTACTGTTCCATCGTACATACAGTGCTTTGGTGTTTAAAACAGGACGGTCTTAAGTTGAAGCTGGAAGTTTTATTCTTACGCCGATTAATTTCGGGTTTTTGATGTTTATAGCAAAGATTAATATTTGATTTGAAGTGAAGTTTTTTTTTTAACTTGTCTGTCATACAGTGCTCACAGTGAAAATTCTGTTTACTGGTTTGTTATACATACAGTGGTTTGGTGTTTAAAACAGGACGGTCTTAAGTTGCAGCTCTGAGTTTCATTCTTGAGCCAATCAATTTGGGGTCTTTGATGATTATAGCAAAGATTAATATTTGAATTACAGTGAAGATTACTGTTTACTGGTCTGTCATACAGTGCTCACAGTGAAAATTCTGTTTACTCTTCTGTCATACATAGAGTGCTTTGGTGATTAAAACAGGACAGTCTTAAGTTGCAGCTCTCAGTTTCCTGCTTAAGCCGTTCAATTTGGGGCTTTTGATGATTAGAGCGAAGATCAGTATTTGATTAACAGTGAAGATTACTGTTTACTGCTCTGTCATGCAGTGCTCACAGTGAGAATTCTGTTTACTGGTCTTTCATACATGCAGTAGTTTAGTGTTTATAACAGGACGGTCTTAAGTTGCAGCTCTGAGTTTCCTGCTTAAGCCGATCAGTTTTGGGTTTTTGATGATTAGAGCAGCGATTAGTATTTGATTTACAGTGAAGATTACTGTTTACTTGTCTGTGATACAGTCCTCACAGTGAAAATTCTGTTTACTCCTCTGTCATACATACAGAGCTTTGGTGATTAAAACAGGACAGTCTTAAGTTGCAGCTCTCAGTTTCCTGCTTAAGCCGTTCAATTTGGGGCTTTTGATGATTAGAGCAAAGATTAGTTTTTGATTTAAAGTGAAGATTACTGTTTACTTGTCTGTCATACAGTGCTCACAGTGAAAATTCTGTTTACTGGTGTGTCATACATACAGTGCTTTGGTGTTTAAAACAGCACGGTCTTAAGTTGCAGCTCGGAATTTATGCTTAAGCTGATCAATTTGGGGTTTTTGATGATTAGAGCAGAGATTAATTTTTGAATTGCAGTGAAGATTACTGTTTACTGGTCTGTCATACAGTGCTCACAGTGAAATACATACAGTGGTTTGGTGTTTAAAACAGGACGGTCTTAAGTTGTAGTTCGGAGTTTCCTTCTTAAGCCGAACAATTTGGGCTCTTTGATGATTATAGAAAAGATTAATATTTGAATTACAGGGAAGATTACTGTTCACTGGTCTGTCATACAGTGCTCACAGTGAAAATTATTTTTACTCTTCTGTCATACATACAGTGCTTTGGTGTTTAAAACAGGACGGTCTTAAGTTGCAGCTCGGAGTTTTATGCGTAAGCCGATCAATTTGGGGTTTTTGATGATTAGAGCAAAGATTAGTTTTTGATTTAAAGTGAAGATTACTGTTTGTCTGTCATACAGTGCTCACTGTGAAAATTCTGTTTACTGGTCTATGATACATACAGTGCATTGGTGTTTAAAACAGGGCAGTCTTTAGTTCCATCGCTGAGTTTTATGCTTAAGCCGTTCATTTTGGGGCTTTTGATAATAAGAGCGAAGATTAGTATTTGATTTACAGTGAAGATTACTGTTTACTGGTCTGTCATACAGTGCTCACAGTGAAAATTCTGTTTTACTGTTCCATCGTACATACAGTGCTTTGGTGTTTAAAACAGGACGGTCTTAAGTTGAAGCTGGAAGTTTTATTCTTACGCCGATTAATTTGGGGTTTTTGATGTTTATAGCAAAGATTAATATTTGATTTGAAGTGAAGTTTTTTTTTAACTTGTCTGTCATACAGTGCTCACAGTGAAAATTCTCTTTACTGGTTTGTTATACATACAGTGGTTTGGTGTTTAAAACAGGACGGTCTTAAGTTGCAGCTCTGAGTTTCATTCTTGAGCCTATCAATTTGGGGTCTTTGATGATTATAGCAAAGATTAATATTTGAATTACAGTGAGGATTACTGTTTACTGGTCTGTCATACAGTGCCCACAGTGAAAATTCTGTTTACTCTTCTGTCATACATAGAGTGCTTTGGTGATTAAAACAGGACAGTCTTAAGTTGCAGCTCTCAGTTTCCTGCTTAAGCCGTTCAATTTGGGGCTTTTGATGATTAGAGCGAAGATTAGTATTTGATTAACAGTGAAGATTACTGTTTACTGGTCTGTCATACAGTGCTCACAGTGAGAATTCTGTTTACTGGTCTTTCATACATGCAGTAGTTTAGTGTTTATAACAGGACGGTCTTAAGTTGCAGCTCTGAGTTTCCTGCTTAAGCCAATCAATTTGGGGTCTTTGATGATTATAGAAAAGGTTAATATTTGAATTACAGTGAAGATTACTGTTCACTGGTCTGTCATGCTGTGCTCACAGTGAAAATTATTTTTACTCTTCTGTCATACATACAGTGCTTTGGTGCTTAAAACAGGACGGTCTTAAGTTCCATCGCTGAATTTTATGCTTAAGCCGATCAGTTTTGGGTTTTTGATGATTAGAGGAGCGATTAGTATTTGATTTACAGTGAAGATTACTGTTTACTAGTCTGTGATACAGTCCTTACAGTGAAAATTCTGTTTACTCCTCTGTCATACATACAGAGCTTTGGTGATTAAAACAGGACAGTCTTAAGTTGCAGCTCTCAATTTCCTGCTTAAGCCGTTCAATTTGGGGCTTTTGATGATTAGAGCAAAGATTAGTTTTTGTGAAGTTCTTGATTTAAAGTGAAGATTACTGTTTACTTGTTTGTCATACAGTGCTCACAGTGAAAATTCTGTTTACTGGTGTGTCATACATACAGTGCTTTGTTGTTTAAAACAGCACGGTCTGAAGTTGCAGCTCAGAATTTATGCTTAAGCCGATCAATTTGGGGTTTTTGATGATTAGAGCAGAGATTAATTTTTGAATTACAGTGAAGATTACTGTTTACTGGTCTGTCATACAGTGCTCACAGTGAAAATTCTGTTCACTGGTCTATTATACATACAGTGCATTGGTGTTTAAAACAGGACGGTTTTAGTTGCAGCTATGAGTTTCATGCTTAAGTCAAGCAATTTGAGGTTTTTGATGTTTAGAGCAAAAATTAGTATTTGATTTAAGTGAAGATTACTGTTTACTTGTCTGTCATACAGTGCTCAGTGTGAAAATTCTGTTTTACTGGTCTGTAATACATACCGTGCTTTGGTGTTTAAAAAAGGACGGTCTTAAGTTGCAGTTTTGAGTTTTATGCTTAAGCCGATCAATTTGGGGTTTTTGATGATCAGAGCTAAAATTAGTATTTGATTTACAGAGAAGATTACAGTTTACTTGTCTGTGATACCGTCCTCACAGTGAAAATTCTCTTTACTCTTCTGTCATATATACAGTGCTTTGGTGATTAAAACAGGACAGTCTTAAGTTGCAGCTCTCAGTTTCCTGCTTAAGCCGTTCAATTTGGGGCTTTTGATAATTGGAGCGAAAATAGTATTTGATTTACAGAGAAGATTACTGTTTACTGGTCTGTCATAAAGTGCTCACAGTGAAAATTCTGTTTACTGGTCTATGATACATACAGTGCTTTGGTGATTAAAACAGGACAGTCTTAAGTTGCAGCTCTGAGTTTCCTGTTTAAGCCAATCAATTTGGGGTCTTTGATGATTATAGAAAAGATTAATATTTGAATTACAGTGAAGATTGCTGTTCACTGGTCTGTCATACAGTGCTCACAGTGAAAAATATTTTTATTCTTCTGTCATACATACAGTGCTTTGGTGATTAAAACAGGACGGTCTTAAGTTGCAGCTTCGAGTTTTATGCTTAAGCCGATCAATTTGGGGTTTTTGATGATTAGAGCAACGATTAGTTTTTGATTTAAAGTGAAGATTACTGTTTGTCTGTCATACAGTGCTCACAGTGAAAATTCTGTTTACTGGTCTATGATACATAAAATGCATTGGTGTTTAAAACAGGGCGGTCTTAAGTTCCATCGCTGAGTTTTATGCTTAAGCCAATCAGTTTTGGGTTTTTGATGATTGGAGCAGAGATTAGTATTTGATTTACAGTGAAGATTACAGTTTACTTGTCTGTGATACAGTGCTCACAGTGAAAATTATTTTTACTATTCTGTCATACATACAGTGCTTTGGTGATTAAAACAGGACGGTCTTAAGTTGCAGCTTGGAGTTTTATGCTTAAGCCGATAAATTTGGGGTTTTTGATGATTAGAGCAAAGATTAGTTTTTGATTAAAGTGAAGATTACTGTTTGTCTGTCATACAGTGCTGACAGTGAAAATTCTGTTTACTGGTCTATGATACATACAGTGCATTGGTGTTTAAAACAGGGCGGTCTTAAGTTCCATCGCTGAGTTTTATGCTGAAGCCGATCAGTTTTGGGTTTTTGATGATTAGAGCAGAGATTAGTATTTGATTTACAGTGAAGATTACAGTTTACTTGTCTGTGATGCAGTTCTCACAGTGAAAATTCTGCTTACTCTTCTGTCATACATACAGTGCTTTGGTGATTAAAACAGGACAGTCTTAAGTTGCAGCTCTCAGTTTCCTGATTAAGCCGTTCAATTTGGGGCTTTTGATAATTAGAGCGAAGATTAGTATTTGATTTACAGTGAAGATTACTGTTTACTGGTCTGTCATACAGTGCTCACAGTGAAAAATCTGTTTACTGGTCTGTCATACATACAGTCCTTTGGTGTTTAAAACAGGGCGGTCTTCAGTTCCATCGCTGAGTTTTATGCTTAAGCCGATCAGTTTTGGGTTTTTGATGATTAGAGCAGAGATTAGTATTTGATTTACAGTGAAGATTACAGTTTACTTGTCTGTGATGCAGTTCTCACAGTGAAAATTCTGCTTACTCTTCTGTCATACATACAGTGCTTTGGTGATTAAAACAGGACAGTCTTAAGTTGCAGCTCTCAGTTTCCTGATTAAGCCGTTCAATTTGGGGCTTTTGATAATTAGAGCGAAGATTAGTATTTGATTTACAGTGAAGATTACTGTTTACTGGTCTGTCATACAGTGCTCACAGTGAAAAATCTGTTTACTGGTCTGTCATACATACAGTCCTTTGGTGTTTAAAACAGGGCGGTCTTCAGTTCCATCGCTGAGTTTTATGCTTAAGCCGATCAGTTTTGGGTTTTTGATGATTAGAGCAGAGATTAGTATTTGATTTACAGTGAAGATTACAGTTTACTTGTCTGTTACAGTCCTCACAGTAAAATTCTGTTTACTCCTCTGTCATACATACAGAGCTTTGGTGATTAAAACTGGACAGTCTTAAGTTGCAGCTCTCAGTTTCCTGCTTAAGCCGTTCAATTTGGGGCTTTTGATGATTAGAGCAAAGATTAGTTTTTGATTTAAAGTGAAGATTACTGTTTACTTGTCTGTCATACAGTGCTCACAGTGAAAATTCTGTTTACTGGTGTGTCATACATACAGTGCTTTGGTGTTTAAAACAGCACGGTCTTAAGTTGCAGCTCGGAATTTATGCTTAAGCTGATCAATTTGGGGTTTTTGATGATTAGAGCAGAGATTAATTTTTGAATTGCAGTGAAGATTACTGTTTACTGGTCTGTCATACAGTGCTCACAGTGAAATTCATACAGTGGTTTGGTGTTTAAAACAGGACGGTCTTAAGTTGCAGTTCGGAGTTTCCTTCTTAAGCCGAACAATTTGGGCTCTTTGATGATTATAGAAAAGATTAATATTTGAATTACAGGGAAGATTACTGTTCACTGGTCTGTCATACAGTGCTCACAGTAAAAATTATTTTTACTCTTCTGTCATACATACAGTGCTTTGGTGTTTAAAACAGGACGGTCTTAAGTTGCAGCTCGGAGTTTTATGCGTAAGCCGATCAATTTGGGGTTTTTGATGATTAGAGCAAAGATTAGTTTTTGATTTAAAGTGAAGATTACTGTTTGTCTGTCATACAGTGCTCACAGTGAAAATTCTGTTTACTGGTCTATGATACATACAGTGCATTGGTGTTTAAAACAGGGCAGTCTTGAGTTCCATCGCTGAGTTTTATGCTTAAGCCGTTCATTTTGGGGCTTTTGATAATAAGAGCTAAGATTAGTATTTGATTTACAGTGAAGATTACTGCTTACTGGTCTGTCATACATACAGTGCTTTGGTGTTTAAAACAGGATGGTCTTAAGTTGAAGCTCGGAGTTTTATGCTTATGCTGATCAATTTGGGGTTTTTGATGATTATAGCAAAGATTAATATTTGCTTTGAAATGAAGATTACTGTTTACTTGTCTGTCATACAGTGCTCACAGTGAAAATTCTGTTTACTGGTTTGTCAAACATACAGTGGTTTGGTGTTTAAAACAGGACGGTCTTAAGTTACAGCTCTGAGTTTTATGCTTAAGCCGATCAGTTTTGGGTTTTTGATGATTAGAGCAGCGATTAGTATTTGATTTACAGTGAAGATTACTGTTTACTTGTCTGTGATACAGTCCTCACAGTGAAAATTCTGTTTACTCCTCTGTCATACATACAGAGCTTTGGTGATTAAAACAGGACAGTCTTAAGTTGCAGCTCTCAGTTTCCTGCTTAAGCCGTTCAATTTGGGGCTTTTGATGATTAGAGCAAAGATTAGTTTTTGATTTAAAGTGAAGATTACTGTTTACTTGTCTGTCATACAGTGCTCACAGTGAAAATTCTGTTTACTGATCTATGATACATACAGTGCATTGGTGTTTAAAACAGGGCGGTCTTAAATTCCATCGCTGAGTTTTATGCTTAAGCCGATCAGCTTTCGGTTTTTGATGATTAGAGCAGCGATTAGTATTTAATTTACAGTGAAGATTACTGTTTACTTGTCTGTGATACAGTCCTCACAGTAAAATTCTGTTTACTCCTCTGTCATACATACAGAGCTTTGGTGATTAAAACAGGACGGTCTTAAGTTGCAGCTTGGAGTTTTATGCTTAAGCCGATTAATTTGGGGTTTTTGATGTTTATAGCAAAGATTAATATTTGATTTGAAGTGAAGATTACTGTTTACTTGTCGGTCATACTCTGCTCACAGTGAAAACTCTGTTTACTGGTCTATCATGCATACAGTGCTTAGGTGTTTAAAACAGGACGGTCTTAAGTTGAAGCTGGAAGTTTTATTCTTACGCCAATTAATTTGGGGTTTTTGATGTTTATAGCAAAGATTGATATTTGATTTGAACTGAAGATTACTATTTACTTGTCTGTCATACAGTGCTCACAGTGAAAGTTTTGTTTACTGGTTTGTCATACATACAGTGGTTTGGTCTTTAAAACAGGACGGTCTTAAGTTGCAGCTCGGAGTTTCCTTCTTAAGCCGATCAATTTGGGCTCTTTGATGGTTATAGCGAAGATTAATATTTGATTCAAAGTGAAGATTACTGTTCTGTCATACAGTGCTCACAGTGAAAACTCTGTTTATTGGTGTGTCATACATACAGTGCTTTGGTTTTTTAAAATTCAGGACGGTTTCAGTTGCAGCTCTGAGTTTCATGTTTAAGTCGAGCAATTTGAGGTTTTTGATGTTTAGGGCAAAGATTAGTATTTGATTTACAGTGAAGATTACTGCTTACTGGTCTGTCATACATACAGTGCTTTGGTGTTTAAAACAGGATGGTCTTAAGTTGAAGCTCGGAGTTTTATGCTTATGCTGATCAATTTGGGGTTTTTGATGATTATAGCAAAGATTAATATTTGCTTTAAAATGAAGATTACTGTTTACTTGTCTGTCATACAGTGCTCACAGTGAAAATTCTGTTTACTGGTTTGTCAAACATACAGTGGTTTGGTGTTTAAAACAGGACGGTCTTAAGTTACAGCTCTGAGTTTTATGCTTAAGCCGATCAGTTTTGGGTTTTTGATGATTAGAGCAGCGATTAGTATTTGATTTACAGTGAAGATTACTGTTTACTTGTCTGTGATACAGTCCTTACAGTGAAAATTCTGTTTACTCCTCTGTCATACATACAGAGCTTTTTTGATTAAAACAGGACAGTCTTAAGTTGCAGCTCTCAGTTTCCTGCTTAAGCCGTTCAATTTGGGGCTTTTGATGATTAGAGCAAAGATTAGTTTTTGATTTAAAGTGAAGATTACTGTTTACTTGTCTGTCATACAGTGCTCACAGTGAAAATTCTGTTTACTGGTCTATGATACATACAGTGCATTGGTGTTTAAAACAGGGCGGTCTTAAATTCCATCGCTGAGTTTTATGCTTAAGCCGATCAGCTTTCGGTTTTTGATGATTAGAGCAGCGATTAGTATTTGATTTACAGTGAAGATTACTGTTTACTTGTCTGTGATACAGTCCTCACAGTAAAATTCTGTTTACTCCTCTGTCATACATACAGAGCTTTGGTGATTAAAACAGGACAGTCTTAAGTTGCAGCTCTCAGTTTCCTGCTTAAGCCGTTCAATTTGGGGCTTTTGATGATTAGAGCAAAGATTAGTTTTTGATTTAAAGTGAAGATTACTGTTTACCTGTCTGTCATACAGTGCTCACAGTGAAAATTCTGTTTACTGGTCTGTCATACATACAGTGCTTAGGTGCTTAAAACAGGAAGGTCTTAAGTTGCAGCTCTGAGTTTTATGCTTAAGCTGTTCAATTTGGGGCTTTTGATGATGAGAGCTAAAATTAGTAGTTGATTTACTGTGAAGATTACTGTTTACTGGTCTGTCATACAGTGCTCACTGTGAAAATTCCGTTTACAGGTCGGTTATACATACAGTGCTTTGGTGTTTTAAAATTCAGGACGGTTTTAGTTGCAGCTCTAAGTTTCATGCTTAAGTCAAGCAATTTGAGGTTTTTGATGTTTAGAGCAAAGATTAGTAATTGATTTACAGTGAAGATTACTGCTTACTGGTCTGTCATACATACAGTGCTTTGGTGTTTAAAACAGGATGGTCTTAAGTTGAAGCTCGGAGTTTTATGCTTACGCTGATCAATTTGGGGTTTTTGATGATTTTAGCAAAGATTAATATTTGATTTGAATTGAAGATTACTGTTTACTTGTCTGTCATACAGTGCTCACAGTGAAAATTCTGTTTACTGGTTTGTCAAACATACAGTGGTTTGGTGTTTAAAACAGGACGGTCTTAAGTTACAGCTCTGAATTTTATGCTTAAGCCGTTCAATTTGGGGCTTTTGATGATTAGAGCCAAGATTAAAATTTGATTTACGGTGAAGATTACTGTTTACTGGTCTGTCATACAGTGCTTACAGTGAAAATTCTGTTTACTGGTCTGTCGTACATACAGTGGTTTGGTGTTTATAAGAGGACGGTCTTAAGTTGCAGCTCTGAGTTTCATGCTTGAGCTGATCAAATTGGGGTCTTTGATGATTATAGCAAAGATTAATATTTGATTTACAGTGAAGATTATTGTTTACTGGTCTGTCATACAGTGCTCACAGTGAAAATTCTGTTTTACTGTTCTATCGTACATACAGTGCTTTGGTGTTTAAAACAGGACGGTCTTAAGTTACAGCTCTGAGTTTTATGCTTAAGCCGATTAATTTGGGGTTTTTGATGTTTATAGCAAAGATTAATATTTGATTTGAAGTGAAGATTACTGTTTACTTGTCGGTCATACTCTGCTCACAGTGAAAACTCTGTTTACTGGTCTATCATGCATACAGTGCTTAGGTGTTTAAAACAGGACGGTCTTAAGTTGAAGCTGGAAGTTTTATTCTTACGCCGATTAATTTGGGGTTTTTGATGTTTATAGCAAAGATTGATATTTGATTTGAACTGAAGACTACTATTTACTTGTCTGTCATACAGTGCTCACAGTGAAAGTTCTGTTTACTGGTTTGTCATACATACAGTGGTTTGGTCTTTAAAACAGGACGGTCTTAAGTTGCAGTTCGGAGTTTCCTTCTTAAGCCGAACAATTTGGGCTCTTTGATGATTATAGAAAAGATTAATATTTGAATTACAGGGAAGATTACTGTTCACTGGTCTGTCATACAGTGCTCACAGTGAAAATTATTTTTACTCTTCTGTCATACATACAGTGCTTTGGTGTTTAAAACAGGACGGTCTTAAGTTGCAGCTCGGAGTTTTATGCGTAAGCCGATCAATTTGGGGTTTTTGATGATTAGAGCAAAGATTAGTTTTTGATTTAAAGTGAAGATTACTGTTTGTCTGTCATACAGTGCTCACTGTGAAAATTCTGTTTACTGGTCTATGATACATACAGTGCATTGGTGTTTAAAACAGGGCAGTCTTTAGTTCCATCGCTGAGTTTTATGCTTAAGCCGTTCATTTTGGGGCTTTTGATAATAAGAGCGAAGATTAGTATTTGATTTACAGTGAAGATTACTGTTTACTGGTCTGTCATACAGTGCTCACAGTGAAAATTCTGTTTTACTGTTCCATCGTACATACAGTGCTTTGGTGTTTAAAACAGGACGGTCTTAAGTTGAAGCTGGAAGTTTTATTCTTACGCCGATTAATTTCGGGTTTTTGATGTTTATAGCAAAGATTAATATTTGATTTGAAGTGAAGTTTTTTTTTTAACTTGTCTGTCATACAGTGCTCACAGTGAAAATTCTGTTTACTGGTTTGTTATACATACAGTGGTTTGGTGTTTAAAACAGGACGGTCTTAAGTTGCAGCTCTGAGTTTCATTCTTGAGCCAATCAATTTGGGGTCTTTGATGATTATAGCAAAGATTAATATTTGAATTACAGTGAAGATTACTGTTTACTGGTCTGTCATACAGTGCTCACAGTGAAAATTCTGTTTACTCTTCTGTCATACATAGAGTGCTTTGGTGATTAAAACAGGACAGTCTTAAGTTGCAGCTCTCAGTTTCCTGCTTAAGCCGTTCAATTTGGGGCTTTTGATGATTAGAGCGAAGATTAGTATTTGATTAACAGTGAAGATTACTGTTTACTGGTCTGTCATACAGTGCTCACAGTGAGAATTCTGTTTACTGGTCTTTCATACATGCAGTAGTTTAGTGTTTATAACAGGACGGTCTTAAGTTGCAGCTCTGAGTTTCCTGCTTAAGCCGATCAGTTTTGGGTTTTTGATTATTAGAGCAGCGATTAGTATTTGATTTACAGTGAAGATTACTGTTTACTTGTCTGTGATACAGTCCTCACAGTGAAAATTCTGTTTACTCCTCTGTCATACATACAGAGCTTTGGTGATTAAAACAGGACAGTCTTAAGTTGCAGCTCTCAGTTTCCTGCTTAAGCCGTTCAATTTGGGGCTTTTGATGATTAGAGCAAAGATTAGTTTTTGATTTAAAGTGAAGATTACTGTTTACTTGTCTGTCATACCGTGCTCACAGTGAAAATTCTGTTTACTGGTCTATGATACATACAGTGCATTGGTGTTTAAAACAGGGCGGTCTTAAATTCCATCGCTGAGTTTTATGCTTAAGCCGATCAGCTTTCGGTTTTTGATGATTAGAGCAGCGATTAGTATTTGATTTACAATGAAGATTACTGTTTACTTGTCTGTGATACAGTCCTCACAGTAAAATTCTGTTTACTCCTCTGTCATACATACAGAGCTTTGGTGATTAATACAGGACAGTCTTAAGTTGCAGCTCTCAGTTTCCTGCTTAAGCCGTTCAATTTGGGGCTTTTGATGATTAGAGCAAAGATTAGTTTTTGATTTAAAGTGAAGATTACTGTTTACTTGTCTGTCATACAGTGCTCACAGTGAAAATTCTGTTTACTGGTGTGTCATACATACAGTGCTTTGGTGTTTAAAACAGCACGGTCTTAAGTTGCAGCTCGGAATTTATGCTTAAGCTGATCAATTTGGGGTTTTTGATGATTAGAGCAGAGATTAATTTTTGAATTGCAGTGAAGATTACTGTTTACTGGTCTGTCATACAGTGCTCACAGTGAAATACATACAGTGGTTTGGTGTTTAAAACAGGACGGTCTTAAGTTGCAGTTCGGAGTTTCCTTCTTAAGCCGAACAATTTGGGCTCTTTGATGATTATAGAAAAGATTAATATTTGAATTACAGGGAAGATTACTGTTCACTGGTCTGTCATACAGTGCTCACAGTGAAAATTATTTTTACTCTTCTGTCATACATACAGTGCTTTGGTGTTTAAAACAGGACGGTCTTAAGTTGCAGCTCGGAGTTTTATGCGTAAGCCGATCAATTTGGGGTTTTTGATGATTAGAGCAAAGATTAGTTTTTGATTTAAAGTGAAGATTACTGTTTGTCTGTCATACAGTGCTCACAGTGAAAATTCTGTTTACTGGTCTATGATACATACAGTGCATTGGTCTTTAAAACAGGACAGTCTTTAGTTCCATCGCTGAGTTTTATGCTTAAGCCGTTCATTTTGGGGCTTTTGATAATAAGAGCGAAGATTAGTATTTGATTTACAGTGAAGATTACTGTTTACTGGTCTGTCATACAGTGCTCACAGTGAAAATTCTGTTTTACTGTTCCATCGTACATACAGTGCTTTGGTGTTTAAAACAGGACGGTCTTAAGTTGAAGCTGGAAGTTTTATTGTTACGCCGATTAATTTGGGGTTTTTGATGTTTATAGCAAAGATTAATATTTGATTTGAAGTGAAGTTTTTTTTTTAACTTGTCTGTCATACAGTGCTCACAGTGAAAATTCTGTTTACTCTTCTGTCATACATAGAGTGCTTTGGTGATTAAAACAGGACAGTCTTAAGTTGCAGCTCTCAGTTTCCTGCTTAAGCCGTTCAATTTGGGGCTTTTGATGATTAGAGCGAAGATCAGTATTTGATTAACAGTGAAGATTACTGTTTACTGGTCTGTCATGCAGTGCTCACAGTGAGAATTCTGTTTACTGGTCTTTCATACATGCAGTAGTTTAGTGTTTATAACAGGACGGTCTTAAGTTGCAGCTCTGAGTTTCCTGCTTAAGCCGATCAGTTTTGGGTTTTTGATGATTAGAGCAGCGATTAGTATTTGATTTACAGTGAAGATTACTGTTTACTTGTCTGTGATACAGTCCTCACAGTGAAAATTCTGTTTACTCCTCTGTCATACATACAGAGCTTTGGTGATTAAAACAGGACAGTCTTAAGTTGCAGCTCTCAGTTTCCTGCTTAAGCCGTTCAATTTGGGGCTTTTGATGATTAGAGCAAAGATTAGTTTTTGATTTAAAGTGAAGATTACTGTTTACTTGTCTGTCATACCGTGCTCACAGTGAAAATTCTGTTTACTGGTCTATGATACATACAGTGCATTGGTGTTTAAAACAGGGCGGTCTTAAATTCCATCGCTGAGTTTTATGCTTAAGCCGATCAGCTTTCGGTTTTTGATGATTAGAGCAGCGATTAGTATTTGATTTACAATGAAGATTACTGTTTACTTGTCTGTGATACAGTCCTCACAGTAAAATTCTGTTTACTCCTCTGTCATACATACAGAGCTTTGGTGATTAATACAGGACAGTCTTAAGTTGCAGCTCTCAGTTTCCTGCTTAAGCCGTTCAATTTGGGGCTTTTGATGATTAGAGCAAAGATTAGTTTTTGATTTAAAGTGAAGATTACTGTTTACTTGTCTGTCATACAGTGCTCACAGTGAAAATTCTGTTTACTGGTGTGTCATACATACAGTGCTTTGGTGTTTAAAACAGCACGGTCTTAAGTTGCAGCTCGGAATTTATGCTTAAGCTGATCAATTTGGGGTTTTTGATGATTAGAGCAGAGATTAATTTTTGAATTGCAGTGAAGATTACTGTTTACTGGTCTGTCATACAGTGCTCACAGTGAAATACATACAGTGGTTTGGTGTTTAAAACAGGACGGTCTTAAGTTGCAGTTCGGAGTTTCCTTCTTAAGCCGAACAATTTGGGCTCTTTGATGATTATAGAAAAGATTAATATTTGAATTACAGGGAAGATTACTGTTCACTGGTCTGTCATACAGTGCTCACAGTGAAAATTATTTTTACTCTTTTGTCATACATACAGTGCTTTGGTGTTTAAAACAGGACGGTCTTAAGTTGCAGCTCAGAGTTTTATGCGTAAGCCGATCAATTTGGGGTTTTTGATGATTAGAGCAAAGATTAGTTTTTGATTTAAAGTGAAGATTACTGTTTGTCTGTCATACAGTGCTCACAGTGAAAATTCTGTTTACTGGTCTATGATACATACAGTGCATTGGTGTTTAAAACAGGGCAGTCTTTAGTTCCATCGCTGAGTTTTATGCTTAAGCCGTTCATTTTGGGGCTTTTGATAATAAGAGCGAAGATTAGTATTTGATTTACAGTGAAGATTACTGTTTACTGGTCTGTCATACAGTGCTCACAGTGAAAATTCTGTTTTACTGTTCCATCGTACATACAGTGCTTTGGTGTTTAAAACAGGACGGTCTTAAGTTGAAGCTGGAAGTTTTATTCTTACGCCGATTAATTTGGGGTTTTTGATGTTTATAGCAAAGATTAATATTTGATTTGAAGTGAAGTTTTTTTTTAACTTGTCTGTCATACAGTGCTCACAGTGAAAATTCTGTTTACTGGTTTGTTATACATACAGTGGTTTGGTGTTTAAAACAGGACGGTCTTAAGTTGCAGCTCTGAGTTTCATTCTTGAGCCAATCAATTTGGGGTCTTTGATGATTATAGCAAAGATTAATATTTGAATTACAGTGAAGATTACTGTTTACTGGTCTGTCATACAGTGCTCACGGTGAAAATTCTGTTTACTGGTCTATGATACATACAGTGCTTTGGTGTTTAAAACAGGACGGTCTTAAGATGCAGCTCTCAGTTTCCTGCTTAAGCCAATCAATTTTGGGTCTTTGATGATTATAGAAAAGATTAATATTTGAATTACAGGGAAGATTACTGTTCACTGGTCTGTCATACAGTCCTCACAGTGAAAATTCTTTTTACTCTTCTGTCATACATACAGTGCTTTGGTGTTTAAAACAGGACGGTCTTAAGTTGCAGCTCGGAGTTTTATGCTTAAGCCGATCAATTTGGGGTTTTTGATGATTAAAGCAAGGATTAGTTTTTGATTTAAAGTGAAGATTACTGTTTGTCTGTCATACAGTGCTCACAGTGAAAATTCTGTTTACTGGTCTATGATACATACAGTGCATTGGTGTTTAAAACAGGGCGGTCTTAAATTCCATCGCTGAGTTTTATGCTTAAGCCGATCAGCTTTCGGTTTTTGATGATTAGAGCAGCGATTAGTATTTGATTTACAGTGAAGATTACTGTTTACTTGTCTGTGATACAGTCCTCACAGTAAAATTCTGTTTACTCCTCTGTCATACATACAGAGCTTTGGTGATTAAAACAGGACAGTCTTAAGTTGCAGCTCTCAGTTTCCTGCTTAAGCCGTTCAATTTGGGGCTTTTGATGATTAGAGCAAAGATTAGTTTTTGATTTAAAGTGAAGATTACTGTTTACTTGTCTATCATACAGTGCTCACAGTGAAAATTCTGTTTACTGGTGTGTCATACATACAGTGCTTTGGTGTTTAAAACAGCACGGTCTTAAGTTGCAGCTCGGAATTTATGCTTAAGCTGATCAATTTGGGGTTTTTGATGATTAGAGCAGAGATTAATTTTTGAATTGCAGTGAAGATTACTGTTTACTGGTCTGTCATACAGTGCTCACAGTGAAATACATACAGTGGTTTGGTGTTTAAAACAGGACGGTCTTAAGTTGCAGTTCGGAGTTTCCTTCTTAAGCCAAACAATTTGGGCTCTTTGATGATTATAGAAAAGATTAATATTTGAATTACAGGGAAGATTACTGTTCACTGGTCTGTCATACAGTGCTCACAGTGAAAATTATTTTTACTCTTCTGTCATACATACAGTGCTTTGGTGTTTAAAACAGGACGGTCTTAAGTTGCAGCTCGGAGTTTTATGCGTAAGCCGATCAATTTGGGGTTTTTGATGATTAGAGCAAAGATTAGTTTTTGATTTAAAGTGAAGATTACTGTTTGTCTGTCATACAGTGCTCACAGTGAAAATTCTGTTTACTGGTCTATGATACATACAGTGCATTGGTGTTTAAAACAGGGCAGTCTTTAGTTCCATCGCTGAGTTTTATGCTTAAGCCGTTCATTTTGGGGCTTTTGATAATAAGAGCGAAGATTAGTATTTGATTTACAGTGAAGATTACTGTTTACTGGTCTGTCATACAGTGCTCACAGTGAAAATTCTGTTTTACTGTTCCATCGTACATACAGTGCTTTGGTGTTTAAAACAGGACGGTCTTAAGTTGAAGCTGGAAGTTTTATTCTTACGCCGATTAATTTGGGGTTTTTGATGTTTATAGCAAAGATTAATATTTGATTTCAAGTGAAGTTTTTTTTTTAACTTGTCTGTCATCCAGTGCTCACAGTGAAAATTCTGTTTACTGGTTTGTTATACATACAGTGGTTTGGTGTTTAAAACAGGACGGTCTTAAGTTGCAGCTCTGAGTTTCATTCTTGAGCCAATCAATTTGGGGTCTTTGATGATTATAGCAACGATTAATATTTGAATTACAGTGAAGATTACTGTTTACTGGTCTGTCATACAGTGCTCACAGTGAAAATTCTGTTTACTCTTCTGTCATACATAGAGTGCTTTGGTGATTAAAACAGGACAGTCTTAAGTTGCAGCTCTCAGTTTCCTGCTTAAGCCGTTCAATTTGGGGCTTTTGATGATTAGAGCGAAGATTAGTATTTGATTAACAGTGAAGATTACTGTTTACTGGTCTGTCATGCAGTGCTCACAGTGAGAATTCTGTTTACTGGTCTTTCATACATGCAGTAGTTTAGTGTTTATAACAGGACGGTCTTAAGTTGCAGCTCTGAGTTTCCTGCTTAAGCCGATCAGTTTTGGGTTTTTGATGATTAGAGCAGCGATTAATTTTTGAATTGCAGTGAAGATTACTGTTTACTTGTCTGTGATACAGTCCTCACAGTAAAATTCTGTTTACTCCTCTGTCATACATACAGAGCTTTGGTGATTAAAACAGGACAGTCTTAAGTTGCAGCTCTCAGTTTCCTGCTTAAGCCGTTCAATTTGGGGCTTTTGATGATTAGAGCAAAGATTAGTTTTTGATTTAAAGTGAAGATTACTGTTTACTTGTCTGTCATACAGTGCTCACAGTGAAAATTCTGTTTACTGGTGTGTCATACATAGAGTGCTTTGGTGTTTAAAACAGCACAGTCTTAAGTTGCAGCTCGGAATTTATGCTTAAGCTGATCAATTTGGGGTTTTTGATGATTAGAGCAGAGATTAATTTTTGAATTGCAGTGAAGATTACTGTTTACTGGTCTGTCATACAGTGCTCACAGTGAAATACATACAGTGGTTTGGTGTTTAAATCAGGACGGTCTTAAGTTGCAGTTCGGAGTTTCCTTCTTAAGCCGAACAATTTGGGCTCTTTGATGATTATAGAAAAGATTAATATTTGAATTACAGGGAAGATTACTGTTCACTGGTCTGTCATACAGTGCTCACAGTGAAAATTATTTTTACTCTTCTGTCATACATACAGTGCTTTGGTGTTTAAAACAGGACGGTCTTAAGTTGCAGCTCGGAGTTTTATGCGTAAGCCGATCAATTTGGGGTTTTTGATGATTAGAGCAAAGATTAGTTTTTGATTTAAAGTGAAGATTACTGTTTGTCTGTCATACAGTGCTCACAGTGAAAATTCTGTTTACTGGTCTATGATACATACAGTGCATTGGTCTTTAAAACAGGGCAGTCTTTAGTTCCATCGCTGAGTTTTATGCTTAAGCCGTTCATTTTGGGGCTTTTGATAATAAGAGCGAAGATTAGTATTTGATTTACAGTGAAGATTACTGTTTACTGGTCTGTCATACAGTGCTCACAGTGAAAATTCTGTTTTACTGTTCCATCGTACATACAGTGCTTTGGTGTTTAAAACAGGACGGTCTTAAGTTGAAGCTGGAAGTTTTATTGTTACGCCGATTAATTTGGGGTTTTTGATGTTTATAGCAAAGATTAATATTTGATTTGAAGTGAAGTTTTTTTTTTAACTTGTCTGTCATACAGTGCTCACAGTGAAAATTCTGTTTACTGGTTTGTTATACATACAGTGGTTTGGTGTTTAAAACAGGACGGTCTTAAGTTGCAGCTCTGAGTTTCATTCTTGAGCCAATCAATTTGGGGTCTTTGATGATTATAGCAAAGATTAATATTTGAATTACAGTGAAGATTACTGTTTACTGGTCTGTCATACAGTGCTCACAGTGAAAATTCTGTTTACTCTTCTGTCATACATAGAGTGCTTTGGTGATTAAAACAGGACAGTCTTAAGTTGCAGCTCTCAGTTTCCTGCTTAAGCCGTTCAATTTGGGGCTTTTGATGATTAGAGCGAAGATTAGTATTTGATTAACAGTGAAGATTACTGTTTACTGGTCTGTCATACAGTGCTCACAGTGAGAATTCTGTTTACTGGTCTTTCATACATGCAGTAGTTTAGTGTTTATAACAGGACGGTCTTAAGTTGCAGCTCTGAGTTTCCTGCTTAAGCCGATCAGTTTTGGGTTTTTGATTATTAGAGCAGCGATTAGTATTTGATTTACAGTGAAGATTACTGTTTACTTGTCTGTGATACAGTCCTCACAGTGAAAATTCTGTTTACTCCTCTGTCATACATACAGAGCTTTGGTGATTAAAACAGGACAGTCTTAAGTTGCAGCTCTCAGTTTCCTGCTTAAGCCGTTCAATTTGGGGCTTTTGATGATTAGAGCAAAGATTAGTTTTTGATTTAAAGTGAAGATTACTGTTTACTTGTCTGTCATACCGTGCTCACAGTGAAAATTCTGTTTACTGGTCTATGATACATACAGTGCATTGGTGTTTAAAACAGGGCGGTCTTAAATTCCATCGCTGAGTTTTATGCTTAAGCCGATCAGCTTTCGGTTTTTGATGATTAGAGCAGCGATTAGTATTTGATTTACAATGAAGATTACTGTTTACTTGTCTGTGATACAGTCCTCACAGTAAAATTCTGTTTACTCCTCTGTCATACATACAGAGCTTTGGTGATTAATACAGGACAGTCTTAAGTTGCAGCTCTCAGTTTCCTGCTTAAGCCGTTCAATTTGGGGCTTTTGATGATTAGAGCAAAGATTAGTTTTTGATTTAAAGTGAAGATTACTGTTTACTTGTCTGTCATACAGTGCTCACAGTGAAAATTCTGTTTACTGGTGTGTCATACATACAGTGCTTTGGTGTTTAAAACAGCACGGTCTTAAGTTGCAGCTCGGAATTTATGCTTAAGCTGATCAATTTGGGGTTTTTGATGATTAGAGCAGAGATTAATTTTTGAATTGCAGTGAAGATTACTGTTTACTGGTCTGTCATACAGTGCTCACAGTGAAATACATACAGTGGTTTGGTGTTTAAAACAGGACGGTCTTAAGTTGCAGTTCGGAGTTTCCTTCTTAAGCCGAACAATTTGGGCTCTTTGATGATTATAGAAAAGATTAATATTTGAATTACAGGGAAGATTACTGTTCACTGGTCTGTCATACAGTGCTCACAGTGAAAATTATTTTTACTCTTCTGTCATACATACAGTGCTTTGGTGTTTAAAACAGGACGGTCTTAAGTTGCAGCTCGGAGTTTTATGCGTAAGCCGATCAATTTGGGGTTTTTGATGATTAGAGCAAAGATTAGTTTTTGATTTAAAGTGAAGATTACTGTTTGTCTGTCATACAGTGCTCACAGTGAAAATTCTGTTTACTGGTCTATGATACATACAGTGCATTGGTCTTTAAAACAGGACAGTCTTTAGTTCCATCGCTGAGTTTTATGCTTAAGCCGTTCATTTTGGGGCTTTTGATAATAAGAGCGAAGATTAGTATTTGATTTACAGTGAAGATTACTGTTTACTGGTCTGTCATACAGTGCTCACAGTGAAAATTCTGTTTTACTGTTCCATCGTACATACAGTGCTTTGGTGTTTAAAACAGGACGGTCTTAAGTTGAAGCTGGAAGTTTTATTGTTACGCCGATTAATTTGGGGTTTTTGATGTTTATAGCAAAGATTAATATTTGATTTGAAGTGAAGTTTTTTTTTTAACTTGTCTGTCATACAGTGCTCACAGTGAAAATTCTGTTTACTCTTCTGTCATACATAGAGTGCTTTGGTGATTAAAACAGGACAGTCTTAAGTTGCAGCTCTCAGTTTCCTGCTTAAGCCGTTCAATTTGGGGCTTTTGATGATTAGAGCGAAGATCAGTATTTGATTAACAGTGAAGATTACTGTTTACTGGTCTGTCATGCAGTGCTCACAGTGAGAATTCTGTTTACTGGTCTTTCATACATGCAGTAGTTTAGTGTTTATAACAGGACGGTCTTAAGTTGCAGCTCTGAGTTTCCTGCTTAAGCCGATCAGTTTTGGGTTTTTGATGATTAGAGCAGCGATTAGTATTTGATTTACAGTGAAGATTACTGTTTACTTGTCTGTGATACAGTCCTCACAGTGAAAATTCTGTTTACTCCTCTGTCATACATACAGAGCTTTGGTGATTAAAACAGGACAGTCTTAAGTTGCAGCTCTCAGTTTCCTGCTTAAGCCGTTCAATTTGGGGCTTTTGATGATTAGAGCAAAGATTAGTTTTTGATTTAAAGTGAAGATTACTGTTTACTTGTCTGTCATACCGTGCTCACAGTGAAAATTCTGTTTACTGGTCTATGATACATACAGTGCATTGGTGTTTAAAACAGGGCGGTCTTAAATTCCATCGCTGAGTTTTATGCTTAAGCCGATCAGCTTTCGG
>NW_027019365.1:15134972-15228319 GCF_013076305.1 Rhopilema esculentum | reverse complement strand
TAAAACAGCCGGTCTTAGTTGCAGCCTGGTTTCCATGCTTAAGCCAAACAATTTGGGTTAGGGTTAGGGTTAGGGTATTGTTAGGGTTAGGGTTAGGGTTAGGGTCTAGGTTAGGTTAGGGTTAGGGTTAGGGTTTAGGTTAGGGTTAGGTTAGGGTGATGTAGGTAGGTTGGTTAGGGTAGGGTTAGGGTTAGGGTTAGGGTTTAGGGTAGGATTTAGGTTAGGGTTAGGGTAGTTAGGTTTGTAATTAGGGTTTAGGTTAGGGTTAGGTTAGGTTTAGGTTAGGTTAAGGGTTGATTCAGGTTAGGGTAGGGTAGGGTGTTTAGGGTTAGGTAGGCGTTAGGGTAGGTTAGGGTT
Organism: Rhopilema esculentum; assembly: GCF_013076305.1. The sequence continues at coordinate 15,227,962 of NW_027019365.1, read as the reverse complement.
AGGGTTAGGGTGTAGGGTTAGGTAGGGTTAGGGTTAGGGTTAGGTTTATCGGATAGAGTAGGTTTTGTAAGTGCTATTTTTAACATCGAACAGGCCAGGTAGGGTTAACAAAAAGTCTAGGGTTAGGGTTAGGGGTAGGGTTTAGGGTTAGGGTTAGATTCCATTAGGGTTAGGTAGGGTTTATCTATATTTTTTTTTTAGGGTTAGGGTTTAGTGTAGGGTTAGGGTAGGTTCTCTTAGGTTGGTTTATCAAGATGAGGGTTAGGGTTAGGGTTAGGGTTTTGGTAAACATAGGGTTAGGTTAAGGGTTGAGGCGTAGGGTTAGGTTATATATGCCGGTAAATGGTGGGTGGCGGCCTCCCAAAGGTTATGTCCCACTCAGGGTTAGGGTTAGGGTTATGGGTTAGGGTTGGTTGGGTTAGGCGTTAGGGTTAGGGTTTTTTAGGTCTAGGGTTAGGGTTAGGTTATCTATCAGCATCGTGTCAATACAATATCTAGTCTCCCTATGACTTTGCCCAATTTATAACAGACTTTATACCGAAGCTAATTCTCACTTATTTCCCTTTCAGATTTGCCCTTAAGTCCCATAGACACTAATGTACTAGTGTTACCTCAGACCTAAGGGTTAGGTTAGGGTCTTAGGTAAAAACTATTGCGCAGAGCTTAGGTCAAAACATTCTTCAGAATCTTTCTCTTATTGCAGCCTCTCTCTTTATAAGGACGAGGGTACGCATTCCATAAAGCGGAAGGTCTGCTTGTAGGTTTGCTGCATCGCAGCCCGGGGGGGGGTCCAGTCCGGGATTTTATTGTTTAAACTTGTTATGCATAAAATTCTATCTGTTTACATGAACCAGTTGTCTTGAACCAGTTTCCTCTATCATATTATAGAAAATTTAGCCAGAATTGCGCTTTAATGTAACTCAGTTTTGACTTAGCTAGCTCCCGTTGAACCAGAATTGTTTAAAACCAATAGACTTTTTATCTTGTTACTCATTGACCAGTTGTCTTACCAGCTTGTTTTGTCAATGTAACCACACCTCCGCCACCCCTATAACAAGAATTGCGTTTTATGAAAGAGTGTCAATACTATTAAACGAGTTTCAAATAAGGCTAGTTCCCGTTGAAAGCAGATCTTTTAAACCAATGTTTTTCTATCGGTTACATCATGTAACCAGTTTGATCTTCCAAGCCGGTTTTTTCGAGTAAACCAGATGCATGCTACCGAATTGCATATTTATGAAAAAGTTTCAATCATATAAAACGAGTTTCAATAAGTGCTAGTCCCCGTTGAAAGCAGCCGCGTTAAGCCAGATTACTTTTTTATCTGGTTAACATCATGTTAACCAGTTGTCATTCCAGCATGTTTTGTCAATGTAACCAGATGATCATAACCAGAATTGCCGTTTTTATAAGAAAACTTCATTGGGCTTGGTCGGGGTGTGACCATAAATTGCTAAACCGAATTTCTCTTAACCTGTTTCCATTGTATATTACGTATTTGAGGGGCGTAGTGAGATCGAACGGGGCGATAGAGTAGAAAAAGATCTTGTAGCAAAAATCATAATTTCCTTTTCATTGAATCAGCATATTGTTCCTTGTAGGATCAAGCAATTCCCTCGTTAAAGAACGAAATGGATTCAAATTTCATGGCAAGTCTGTTTCCGTTTATCAGTTAATATTTACAAGAGAAAGGAGTGTTTTCTCACAGATTGGGATGGGTCGACACATATACTTTTGCAACAAGACTTTTATCACACGATTGCATTCTGTTATCCAGTTTACGTTGGAACCAGTTTCCTTTTATTACATTAACCAGACATTATTATTTATTTCAGAACCTAACCAAAATTCTGACAGAGATCTGTTTGAACATTGATGGGAATCAATTACGTGCATGGCGGACGTTAAAACGATTCCTAGCACATGACTGGATCAGCCTCAAAACCATGGTCCACCGATGGGTATAAGGGCTAGATTTAGCCCAAGGACGATATGCTGCAAAGCTGCAGTCACGTTGTGGAAATACAGAAAGGGGGACGCTGGCTGATAGATAATGGGAGATTTTCAAAAACTTTAACAGCAAACACAAACAGCAATCTTCACAGCTCCAAAAGCACCACCAACGATTTGAAGGCAAACGATAAAAATTTAAACGAATGAAATGTGCGGGGACGGCCACAAACTCCCATGACTGATGTGGAAGATTTTAGAATGGAAGACTACAGCGTTAGATTACCGAGATCCACACAGATAGACACATGGAAGCTGTTAATAATGAGTTATCCGAAAATTCTGACTACTACAGCAAGTGTAATCAATCCAGAACGGCCCACTGGAAAATTGCAGAGGCACAGTGAAAAAATATTGGTAACAGCAAAAGAATACTTTATTTTTGTGCAGAGACAGAAACACGGAGTCCAAAACATGAAGATTCCTTAACACGGAAAAAAAGTGGATGCTTTCGTGCAACGCGATTGGCCAAACCCTAAGCATACGGCACGGTGGCAGGGCTATGTAACAATCGATTTATTAATTGCAAATATGTGAAGAGACAAATAGCGGAAACCATTATGGAATAAAAGCAGATCTGTGCAGCTGAAAAGATACAGTTGCAGCGAGGTAAGCATTTATTTGAAGTCATCTACTTCAGAGTTTATATCTACGTTCAATGAACTACAGAACGGCCAAAGTGACCAAGATTGCCAAATTATCGTCGTCAATAAAGCGAATTGATATAGAAATATGCTTTGAAAAGATTACAGCGTTGGTGTGCTGTCCGGTTACTTCTTACGCTTACGCACTTTATGCATTTCCTTCTTGATGGTGTTGTTTTCTTTTTGCTGATTGCATTCACTTTTTTTAACAGAGAGATACGAAAAGGAGAGAATGAGAAAAATACAAATACGACAGAAAAAAAACTATTGACTGTGGACAAGGCAAATGGAAACTATTAAAGAAAATGGAATATGAATTGGAAACATTTTGTGGCACGAGAATAGATAAGGCAACGATTGTATCATGATTTCTTAATTCTTTTAATGTTTGCGAACTGTTAATCCGGCAAGAAACACTGACATGATAAACTTAAAAAGGCAAGAGAAGGATTGAAGAGCGAGGATAGAATTTACAACTATCTTATATTCAAAGAAGAATGGCACAGCTGGAATTGGAAATAAACATTTTTAAAAACCTCTTCGACTTATGGGTGCATCGGGATCTCGGTATTTCGGCGTCAATTATCTTAGACGCTATTGCGAAACAGTTATAGATAAAGAAAGGAGGATACTCCTTAACAGATAAAACAGGACTTATTCGTTTTATGACGTAAAGTCGGAGAGCATTTGAAAGTTCCGAATCATTTACAGTTTATCTCTCCAAGTCATCTCACAACATTCGGATGATCAATTGCATGTAACTACAGGAACCTTTTTTTTCGTAAAAAGTTTTAGTTAAACTGCGGTTCTGTCTGAGGAAAAGGACAAAAATCATATGAAGCAGCAAAGACCAAACCACTGTATGTATGACAAACCAGTAAACAGAACTTTCACTGTGAGCACTGTATGACAGACAAGTAAATAGTAATCTTCAGTTCAAATCAAATATCAATCTTTGCTATAAACATCAAAAACCCCAAATTAATCGGCGTAAGAATAAAACTTCCAGCTTCAACTTAAGACCGTCCTGTTTTAAACACCTAAGCACTGTATGCATGATAGACCAGTAAACAGAGCTTTCACTGTGAGCAGAGTATGACAGACAAGTAAACAGTAATCTTCACTTCAAATCAAATATTAATCTTTGCTATAAACATCAAAAACCCCAAATTAATCGGCTTAAGCATAAAACTCAGAGCTGTAACTTAAGACCGTCCTGTTTTAAACACCAAAGCACTGTATGTACGATAGAACAGTAAAACAGAATTTTCACTGTGAGCACTGTATGACAGACCAGTAAACAGTAATCTTCACTGTAAATCAAATATTAATCTTTGCTATAATCATCAAAGACCCCAATTTGATCAGCTCAAGCATGAAACTCATAGCTGCAACTTAAGACCGTCCTCTTATAAACACCAAACCACTGTATGTACGACAGACCAGTAAACAGAATTTTCACTGTGAGCACTGTATGACAGACAAGTAAACAGTAATCTTCACTGTAAATTAAATACTAATCTTTGTTCTAATCATCAAAATCCCAAATTGATCGGCTTAAGCATAAAACTCAGAGCTGCAACTGAAACCGTCCTGAATTTTAAAAAACCAAAGCACTGTATGTATGACACACCAATAAACAGAGTTTTCACTGTGAGCACTGTATGACAGAACAGTAATCTTCACTTCGAATCAAATATTAATCTTCGCTATAACCATCAAAGAGCCCAAATTGATCGGCTAAAGAAGGAAACTCCGAGCTGCAACTTAAGACAGTCCTGTTTTAAAGACCAAACCACTGTATGTATGACAAACCAGTAAACAGAACTTTCACTGTGAGCACTGTATGACAGACAAGTAAACAGTAATCTTCAGTTCAAATCAAATATCAATCTTTGCTATAAACATAAAAAACCCCAAATTAATCGGCGTAAGAATAAAACTTCCAGCTTCAACTTAAGACCGTCCTGTTTTAAACACCTAAGCACTGTATGCATGATAGACCAGTAAACAGAGCTTTCACTGTGAGCAGAGTATGACAGACAAGTAAACAGTAATCTTCACTTCAAATCAAATATTAATCTTTGCTATAAACATCAAAAACCCCAAATTAATCGGCTTAAGCATAAAACTCAGAGCTGTAACTTAAGACCGTCCTGTTTTAAACACCAAAGCACTGTAAGTACGATAGAACAGTAAAACAGAATTTTCACTGTGAGCACTGTATGACAGACCAGTAAACAGTAATCTTCACTGTAAATCAAGTACTGATTTTAGCTCTCATCATCAAAAGCCCCAAATTGAACAGCTTAAGCATAAAACTCAGAGCTGCAACTTAAGACCTTCCTGTTTTAAGCACCTAAGCACTGTATGTATGACAGACCAGTAAACAGAATTTTCACTGTGAGCACTGTATGACAGACAAGTAAACAGTAATCTTCACTGTAAATCAAATACTAATCTTTGTTCTAATCATCAAAATCCCAAATTGATCGGCTTAAGCATAAAACTCAGAGCTGCAACTTAAGACCGTCCTCTTTTAAACACCAAAGCACTGTATGTATGACCGACCAGTAAACAGAATTTTCACAGTGAGCACTTTATGACAGACCAGTAAACAGTAATCTTCACTTTAAATCAAAAACTAATCTTTGCTCTAATCATCAAAAGCCCCAAATTGAACGGCTTAAGCAGGAAACTGAGAGCTGCATCTTAAGACTGTCCTGTTTTAATCACCAAAGCTCTGTATGTATGACAGAGGAGTAAACAGAATTTTCACTGTGAGGGCTGTATCAGAGACAAGTAAACAGTAATCTTCACTGTAAATCAAATACTAATCCCTGCTCTAATCATCAAAAACCAAAGCTGATCGGCTTAAGCATAAAACTCAGCGATGGAACTTAAGACCGCCCTGTTTTAAACACCAATGCACTGTATGTATCATAGACCAGTAAACAGAATTTTCACTGTGAGCACTGTATGACAGACAAGTAAACAGTAATCTTCACTTTAAATCAAAAACTAATCTTTGCTCTAATCATTAAAAGCCCCAAATTGAACGGCTTAAGCAGGAAACTGAGAGCTGCAACTTAAGACTGTCCTGTTTTAATCACCAAAGCTCTGTATGTATGACAGAGGAGTAAACAGAATTTTCACTGTGAGGACTGTATCACAGACAAGTAAACAGTAATCTTCACTGTAAATCAAATACTAATCGCTGCTCTAATCATCAAAAACCCAAAACTGATCGGCTTAAGCATAAAACTCAGAGCTGTAACTTAAGACCGTCCTGTTTTAAACACCAAACCACTGTATGTTTGACAAACCAGTAAACAGAATTTTCACTGTGAGCACTGTATGACAGACAAGTAAACAGTAATCTTCATTTCAAAGCAAATATTAATCTTTGCTATAATCATCAAAAACCCCAAATTGATCAGCATAAGCATAAAACTCCGAGCTTCAACTTAAGACCATCCTGTTTTAAACACCAAAGCACTGTATGTATGACAGACCAGTAAGCAGTAATCTTCACTGTAAATCAAATACTAATCTTTGCCCTAAACATCAAAAACCTCAAATTGCTCGACTTAAGCATGAAACTCAGAGCTGCAACTGAAACCGTCCTGAATTTTAAAAAACCAAAGCACTGTATGTATGACACACCAATAAACAGAGTTTTCACTGTGAGCACTGTATGACAGAACAGTAATCTTCACTTCGAATCAAATATTAATCTTCGCTATAACCATCAAAGAGCCCAAATTGATCGGCTAAAGAAGGAAACTCCGAGCTGCAACTTAAGACAGTCCTGTTTTAAAGACCAAACCACTGTATGTATGACAAACCAGTAAACAGAACTTTCACTGTGAGCACTGTATGACAGACAAGTAAACAGTAATCTTCAGTTCAAATCAAATATCAATCTTTGCTATAAACATAAAAAACCCCAAATTAATCGGCGTAAGAATAAAACTTCCAGCTTCAACTTAAGACCGTCCTGTTTTAAACACCTAAGCACTGTATGCATGATAGACCAGTAAACAGAGCTTTCACTGTGAGCAGAGTATGACAGACAAGTAAACAGTAATCTTCACTTCAAATCAAATATTAATCTTTGCTATAAACATCAAAAACCCCAAATTAATCGGCTTAAGCATAAAACTCAGAGCTGTAACTTAAGACCGTCCTGTTTTAAACACCAAAGCACTGTAAGTACGATAGAACAGTAAAACAGAATTTTCACTGTGAGCACTGTATGACAGACCAGTAAACAGTAATCTTCACTGTAAATCAAGTACTGATTTTAGCTCTCATCATCAAAAGCCCCAAATTGAACAGCTTAAGCATAAAACTCAGAGCTGCAACTTAAGACCTTCCTGTTTTAAGCACCTAAGCACTGTATGTATGACAGACCAGTAAACAGAATTTTCACTGTGAGCACTGTATGACAGACAAGTAAACAGTAATCTTCACTGTAAATCAAATACTAATCTTTGTTCTAATCATCAAAATCCCAAATTGATCGGCTTAAGCATAAAACTCAGAGCTGCAACTTAAGACCGTCCTCTTTTAAACACCAAAGCACTGTATGTATGACCGACCAGTAAACAGAATTTTCACAGTGAGCACTTTATGACAGACCAGTAAACAGTAATCTTCACTGTAAATCAAGTACTGATTTTAGCTCTCATCATCAAAATCCCCAAATTGAACAGCTTAAGCATAAAACTCAGAGCTGCAACTTAAGACCGTGCTGTTTTAAACACCAAAGCACTGTATGTATGACACACCAGTAAACAGAATTTTCACTGTGAGCACTGTATGACAGACAAGTAAACAGTAATCTTCACTTTAAATCAAAAACTAATCTTTGCTCTAATCATCAAAAGCCCCAAATTGAACGGCTTAAGCAGGAAACTGAGAGCTGCATCTTAAGACTGTCCTGTTTTAATCACCAAAGCTCTGTATGTATGACAGAGGAGTAAACAGAATTTTCACTGTGAGGGCTGTATCAGAGACAAGTAAACAGTAATCTTCACTGTAAATCAAATACTAATCCCTGCTCTAATCATCAAAAACCAAAGCTGATCGGCTTAAGCATAAAACTCAGCGATGGAACTTAAGACTGTCCTGTTTTAATCACCAAAGCTCTGTATGTATGACAGAGGAGTAAACAGAATTTTCACTGTGAGGACTGTATCACAGACAAGTAAACAGTAATCTTCACTGTAAATCAAATACTAATCGCTGCTCTAATCATCAAAAACCCAAAACTGATCGGCTTAAGCATAAAACTCAGAGCTGTAACTTAAGACCGTCCTGTTTTAAACACCAAACCACTGTATGTTTGACAAACCAGTAAACAGAATTTTCACTGTGAGCACTGTATGACAGACAAGTAAACAGTAATCTTCATTTCAAAGCAAATATTAATCTTTGCTATAATCATCAAAAACCCCAAATTGATCAGCATAAGCATAAAACTCCGAGCTTCAACTTAAGACCATCCTGTTTTAAACACCAAAGCACTGTATGTATGACAGACCAGTAAGCAGTAATCTTCACTGTAAATCAAATACTAATCTTTGCCCTAAACATCAAAAACCTCAAATTGCTCGACTTAAGCATGAAACTCAGAGCTGCAACTGAAACCGTCCTGAATTTTAAAAAACCAAAGCACTGTATGTATGACACACCAATAAACAGAGTTTTCACTGTGAGCACTGTATGACAGAACAGTAATCTTCACTTCGAATCAAATATTAATCTTCGCTATAACCATCAAAGAGCCCAAATTGATCGGCTTAAGAAGGAAACTCCGAGCTGCAACTTAAGACCGTCCTGTTTTAAAGACCAAACCACTGTATGTATGACAAACCAGTAAACAGAACTTTCACTGTGAGCACTGTATGACAGACAAGTAAACAGTAATCTTCAGTTCAAATCAAATATCAATCTTTGCTATAAACATAAAAAACCCCAAATTAATCGGCGTAAGAATAAAACTTCCAGCTTCAACTTAAGACCGTCCTGTTTTAAACACCTAAGCACTGTATGCATGATAGACCAGTAAACAGAGCTTTCACTGTGAGCAGAGTATGACAGACAAGTAAACAGTAATCTTCACTTCAAATCAAATATTAATCTTTGCTATAAACATCAAAAACCCCAAATTAATCGGCTTAAGCATAAAACTCAGAGCTGTAACTTAAGACCGTCCTGTTTTAAACACCAAAGCACTGTATGTACGATAGAACAGTAAAACAGAATTTTCACTGTGAGCACTGTATGACAGACCAGTAAACAGTAATCTTCACTGTAAATCAAATATTAATCTTTGCTATAATCATCAAAGACCCCAATTTGATCAGCTCAAGCATGAAACTCATAGCTGCAACTTAAGACCGTCCTCTTATAAACACCAAACCACTGTATGTACGACAGACCAGTAAACAGAATTTTCACTGTAAGCACTGTATGACAGACCAGTAAACAGTAATCTTCACCGTAAATCAAATTTTAATCTTGGCTCTAATCATCAAAAGCCCCAAATTGAACGGCTTAAGCATAAAACTCAGAGCTGTAACTTAAGACCGTCCTGTTTTAAACACCAAACCACTGTATGTTTGACAAACCAGTAAACAGAATTTTCACTGTGAGCACTGTATGACAGACAAGTAAACAGTAATCTTCAATTCAAATCAAATATTAATCTTTGCTAAAATCATCAAAAACCCCAAATTGATCAGCATAAGCATAAAACTCCGAGCTTCAACTTAAGACCATCCTGTTTTAAACACCAAAGCACTGTATGTATGACAGACCAGTAAGCAGTAATCTTCACTGTAAATCAATTACTAATATTTGCTCTAAACATCAAAAACCTCAAATTGCTTGACTTAAGCATGAAACTTAGAGCTGCAACTAAAACCGTCCTGAATTTTAAAAAACCAAAGCACTGTATGTATGACACACCAATAAACAGAGTTTTCACTGTGAGCACTGTATGACAGAACAGTAATCTTCACTTCGAATCAAATATTAATCTTCGCTATAACCATCAAAGAGCCCAAATTGATCGGCTTAAGAAGGAAACTCCGAGCTGCAACTTAAGACCGTCCTGTTTTAAAGACCAAACCACTGTATGTATGACAAACCAGTAAACAGAACTTTCACTGTGAGCACTGTATGACAGACAAGTAAACAGTAATCTTCAGTTCAAATCAAATATCAATCTTTGCTATAAACATCAAAAACCCCAAATTAATCGGCGTAAGAATAAAACTTCCAGCTTCAACTTAAGACCGTCCTGTTTTAAACACCAAAGCACTGTATGTATGACAGAAGAGTAAACAGAATTTTCACTGTGAGCACTGTATGACAGACAAGTAAACAGTAATCTTCACTGTAAATCAAATACTAATCTTTGCTCTAATCATCAAAAACCCCAAATTGATTGGCTTAAGCATAAAACTCAGAGCTGCAATTTAAGACCGTCCTGTTTTAAACACCAAAGCACTGTAGGTATGACAGACCAGTAAACAGAATTTTCACTGTGAGCACTGCATGACAGACAAGTAAACAGTAATCTTCACTGTAACTCAAATATTTAACTTTGCTATTATTATGAATACCCCAACTTAAAAGGTTCATCTTCCTTAAAGCAATTATTGAACACCCCATTTGAAAAATTCATATTTTAAACTTTTTTGCTCATCAAATTGTTAACATCATAAGTGGACCACTTTGATGTACTTTCTATTCTTTCTATTTGCAAATTTCAAGCAATAATAAAATCCCAATCTGATAAAAAGCATGGTATTTCTTGTGAATATTTCTTGTGAGCAATCAGGTATTTCTTGTGAAAAAGAAGACATGGCTGTTCAAAACTCTCTTTTTCAAGGACTTGAAGTAGTTGACATCCAACTCTTGTTGTTCTATTGAGCTTCCTCAAGTATTGGACAAAATGATCTTCAAATAAAGTAACATTCCTAAGAAATACTTCAGAAGGAATAATTAATCCTCCAGATGTGCTACATGAATCATATGCTTTTAAAAGTAAAAACATTCTATTCTGTGCATTAGATCCCCTGTTGCCTTGTTTACCACCATCAAAGACTGGCAAAAAGAACTCCACAAATAATTAATTCAATGTGTGATGATTGTTGGGAAAAAGGTGTTCGTTGGATTTTGGTGTCTTTGAAAGTAAGGGAGCTACAGCAATCAAAAAATCTTGTCAGCTCATTCTAAAAATTTAGCAGTACCAACTGCTTCATTAGGAAGACATTGCAAAGAAACATATGTGTGGATACTACCTTCAACAGAATGGCTTAGAACTTGACTGGCTAGCTTTACACGCATCTTTGAAAAGCCATTAGGGTTTTAAAATGTTTTTCTGTCAACTTTGGAGCAGTTCTTATAGGAATTTTGGTAAAAAGATTTGATATGATCTCAGGTGGCTTGTTTACCTTAAAGTTCAAATCCATATTTCATTAGATGTTTTCCAACTGACTTTAAAAGATAGTGTAAATGAAGAAAAGGTCACTGTAGCAGGCTGCTCGACAGGCTCCGAGGAGTTCTTGCGGTGAAAAGTCAATAAAAATGTAGCAAATATGAAACACCGCAATACGCCGAGAATAAACAACAATAAATATGCGTAAATCAGTAGAGGCTGATATTTGGAAAAATTCCACCAATTTCCATGCAAAATAAAAGCACAACAAAGTGCAAAAACCGACTTCAGACTATGAAAAAACAATGTAGCAGACCATTCTTGATTGATTCAACTTTAAATGGTATTTTCACCATTTTCTGCGAAAAGTTATTAAAGGAAAACTGAGGCGCGGTTTTGGGAAATTCGAGAATTTCCCAACATTCGGTGGGCTGAAAATGTTCTTGAAACACTTTTAACCTCTTGCAAACTATAAAAAAAACAGTGTAACAGACCATCCTCAATCGATTCAGCAATAAATGGTATTTTTACCATTTTTCTGCGAAAGGTCATTGAAGGAAAACCGGAGGGCTGTTTTCACAAATTCCACATTTTTGTCTAAGTTTCGGAGACTTTCATATTAACCGGAATTTTTATTTAATTTTGAAAATATGAAAAAACAGTAAAGCTATGGTATTTGTGATGTTTGAAAATTAAATCAGTCCTACAGATTTAGTTAGTCAAAAGTTATTAAAGGAAAACTGGAGGGTAGTTTGCGTGCGAATCGTCAGAGCGAATCATCAGGCCTATATAAATCAATGGTACCATTTGCATGAGATCGATGGAACCGGACCAACATCGCTCACAAAAGTCGGTAACAACACAGTACAATATAATTTATAAATACATACTTGACAAACGTAAAATATAGTTCGACAGTAATTTCAAATGTATCCAAACAAAATTGCATCAAATTGTTTTTCGTTATTAAAATCGTAGACTTCTATTTGGCGCAGGAGAGCCTGAGGTGTAATTCAATCTCGGCTAGGTTGACCCTGTCTTGTTTTTAGTGAAAAAGATCATGTGCAGAAGTTTCTTAAAAGACTTACCTCTAGCAAACCAGGGTGCATTCCATTTGAATATTTATTATCTCAAGCATTCTCCACATCTCGCCGCGAGTGACCTCGTGGGATCAAAGCGCCATTTTGATTTTTACACCTTAAACACTATGCAGCCTCTTTTTGATCGCTTCTTAGTTTGCCCAATGATATATAAGTGAGGCAAAATCACTCATGCGGTAAAAGGGCAAAAAGACGATTCCGCATAAGGGCTCAGTATGGGAAAATCCGAAGCTGGCAAACGAAACGAGAAATTTTAGAAAATCTATTTAATTTAGGAAGGTAACATATATTTTGTCAGCTTACCGTATGCATTTAGAAGGTTTTAAGCCATCATTTTTGTTTGTACACGGGTTTTGAGATTTTTAAAATATTTTTTTACCGTGGCGTTGATAAGGGCACTCTGGTTTAGAGAATATTTATATTTCTAGGAATTTTTTTTTGGGCTTATTTACAAAAATGTCGCACTTATACAAAAATCTTGTGTTAATTTTTTATCGTAATATTAAGGAACCGTTGTAAAAGAGGTCATCTTCAATCCTGTTTCAGCCACGCCCCCTTCCTACAGCATCCTGATGTCCGTAAATAAAAGTATGATTTGCTGATGAATGTTAGGTGGGAAGGTCTTGTCATAGGAAAAACTTGAAATGGATATTTATCATAAAATTTTTCACTCCTTACATCTGAAACTTTTACCAGAAGTCATATGCAGGGGGTTGCCGAAGTAGGGGAGTGTTCATTTAACAAGTTGTCATAATGATATAAGATTAAGAGTACTTGCTTACATCTACCCTTCAACTTATAAAATACAAAATAAAGCCAATTTTGAAATTATATTTGGTTTTTTCCAAATAAACCCGAAAACAGTCTACCTGAAAAGGTAAACATTGCCTAGGCCAGAGTGGACCGCGCGAGCGCCGCAGCAATAAATATTTTAAAAATCTTGAAACCCTATTTAACAACACAATTTATGGCTTAAAACTTTTGAAATTAATACGGCAAGCTAGCAAAGTATAACTAACCTTTCAAAATTATGCTAATTTTCGATAATCTTGGTTTTTCTTCGTCAAATTTGCAATGTCCTGTACTGAGCCCTTATGCGGAATCGTCTTTTTGCCCTTTTACCGCTTGAGTGATTCTGCCTCACCAGCTCAATGGGCAATTATTCCCAGTTAGACATCTACCGCCTTCGGCGCTTCTATTACATTGAGTTTGCCCTTTTGTCTTTCACTTCAACCCTAAATATCTCAAAAGCGGTGCATTTTAGACCCTTTATTTACAGTTTCAAATAATTCAGTGTAAGAGAGAAGGCCAATGATTCAGAAAAAAAAATTTCAAATTCTCCTAAACAAACAGAAAAATAACTGAGAAATATTTTTTTCATTGGTGGCCAGCCCTGATCAATATTTTACAAAATTAAAGTAAACTTACAATTTTTGAAGCATAGGGATATAACCCTATAAGCCCGTGATTCCTGGATCTTGAAACAGGTCATGTCATTTCGAGGTGAAAGATGCCTACGAAAAATGACCTAAATTTTGCAAAGTTTATGCATAACCCTACCCTGGGTACCAGACTCACTATTTATAAATTAAAATAGAAAGTCTGGTCTAGTGCGCCCCATTCTCATTCCGGTGTGCTGATATTAACCAATCAAGAGCGAGTGTACAGATTTCTGTACGTTCAAAGGTCACAGCGAAACAATAAACTTAGCTCTAGTGTAAAACATTGAACAGAACAAAACATAAATAAATGCTAGTGACCGTAACGATTGAGTTTAAAGATGCTGTTAAAACTGTACTCAAAGAATGTTTCCCGCATGTTGTGGAACTTAAAGGCATTGAGTCATGGTAAATAGGCTTTCTCTATAGGGGGTCATTTGGTTTCGGCGTGATCGCTGCTGTTTCATTTGATATTGGCATCCGTTGTTGACAACTTGCTATAGATCGTTTTCACCCACGTGACCATGCGCATAGGAATGGTTGCTATCCGCCATTACGGTGTTCCAAATAGAGGCACCTCAAGTCAAGTTCCGTGTGTGTAAGTGCCTACTACCATTGATTTCTGGCTTTTAACTCGCAATTCTCGTTGTTTCTTGTATCGAAACTAAGTTGGATTCATTCTGAGAAAGGTGAAGAGATGGTGCTTTGTTTGGTCGTTAATTGTGGTAGAAAATCGGGAAGACGCGGCAAAAAGAGAGGTACGGAAGACGACGATCATGGGCCTAACCAGACGGACAACGAAAAAAGTTCCGGCATCAGTTTTTCTAGAGTTCCAACCATCATCACGAATGAAGGTAATGCTATGGAAGACTTAACAAGAGAGAGAAGAAGGCGTTGGATTTCAGCTTTAAGTAGAGATGATTTGACGGAAAAGAAGTTAGCAAATGATCGCGTTTGTAACCTGCATTTTGTGTCTGGTAGGGCTGCCAAGAACTGGGACAGATTCAATGTTGACTGGGTACCAACTCTGAGGCTTGGCCACACAAACAAGCTTGAAAAGGACCATTCCCATGTTAAAGAAAGAGCTGCTAGGGTTACAAGCAGACGTAAACGTGTGAATGATAATCGTAAGCATGAAAGTGAAGAGAAGAGAGTAAGGGAAGATGATGGCCTGTCAATTGCCAGCATTTTTGGTATCCAAGAAGAACCAATGCCAAGACAGCGAGAAATCACATCCAATGAAGCAATAAGCATGGGAGTTACTGTTGATTCTGGCCAATGTATTCAACCAGCTGAAGAAACCAGAGTATGTGATGCTGAAACAAATACTGATGAGCTCAATTATTTGTTCCAAGGCCTAGCCATCAAAACAGAACCATTTACACAAGAGTGCTTCATTAATGATGATACCAAGGTCAGGTTTTACACTGGACTGCCATCATATGATGTCCTGCAGACAACTTTTGATTTTGTAAAGCCTCTTATTGATGGAAAATCAGCTACATTGCAGAGCTTCCAGCAGTTCATATTAGTTTTGATGAAATTGAGGTTGAATGTACCCCATCAGGATCTTGCCTACAGATTTGGTGTATCTGTGCCAACAGTTTCAAGAATATTCAAGAAATTGATAAACATTCTTGATAAGAAACTAAGTCCAATTATTTCATGGCCTGAGAGGGAAGACTTATGGCGCACTATGCCCAAGTGCTTTCAGTTTTCTTTTGGCAAAAGGGTAACAGTGATAATTGACTGTTTTGAAGTGTTTATAGAGAGACCATCTAACCTGTTGGCAAGAGCACAGACATACTCTAATTACAAGAGCTACAATACTGTCAAAGTGTTAATTGGTATTACTCCACAGGGTACAATAAGTTTTGTATCTGAAGCATGGGGTGGACGGACTTCAGACAAGTTTTTGACAGATAATTGTGGGATTCTAAGGTTACTTAATCCAGGAGACTTGGTGATGGCAGACAGGGGCTTCACTATACAAGAAAGTTTGTTGTTTTATCAAGCAGAATTGGCTATCCCAGCATTTACACGAGGTAAAGATCAGCTTGACCCCATTGATGTTGAGAAAACTAGGGGTATCGCAAATGTGAGGATACATGTAGAACGAGTGATAGGACTGTTGCGCAGAAAATACACAATCCTTCAGAGTACACTCCCAATTGACTATCTTATTTGTTCAAGCGGAAGTCAAAGCCCTCTCATTTACAAAATCTTACGTGTGACAGCTTCTTTAACAAATCTTTGTCCTTCAATTGTTCCATTTGACTAGACAAAACAGCCAAACACATAAGTCTGATCTCTTAGAACTAAGAAAATAATCCAACCACCAGAAGGTTTGCCCTAAGGCTAAGCTAGATTTTGTAATCTGCACAAGTGCATGCCAAATATATATTTCTCAACAAGTTTTAAAATAGCTAAAGCAGAAGACAGTTAAACCAAAACAAGTTAGGGGTTTTGTGACAACATTTTGTTCTATATTTGCAAAAATCAACCATTGGCAAATATAACTTAATGTGAGTTTGACTGTTTAAGCAATTCAGTACGGAACATTGAAGGACTTACAACAAAAATATTTTCTTGTTCATAGTATGTCTGTAAATTATAAACTTATGGTAAAATTCCAGTTTTCTTAGCAACCTCTACAAAACAGCAGGGCAGTTGAGAGGGGGGGGGGCAAATTGCCTTTGGACCTTGAGGTCTAGAGGGCCTCATAAAATAATGAGTTCCATTTTTAGAATGGTATTAATCAAACATGAAAAATTATGGCTAAAAATGGAACAACTTATAAAAATTTGTTAGGAAATAGCTGCTAGAAATGCATTTCAAGCTAATAAAAAATAATGAAATTGTTATAATAATTGTTGTTGTCAGGAATCCTATTGTGAATTTTGAGGAAGGAAATAAGAAGTGTTTTTATGCAAATTCACTTAGTTTTAAAAAACCTGAAGCTGAAGTTTTGGGAAAGTTTTCAAAGCAACTATTAGATGGCTGGTCCACAGTAAAACGTGTTTTAGTAAAAGGAGCAAGAATGTGTTGATGTATGTTCATGAACATGAGTAGGAAAGTTGAGATATATTAACTGAATGTTTTTCAAATTATAAGTATTTCAACACAAAAGATTTTTTTTAAAATAACAAACAGTCTTCAAATTGTTGGGAACAATTCCATTTGTCCAGCTTTCAAACATTTGAAAAGATGTTTTTTCAATTGAGTCACATCAAATTCAACTGTTTCTGGTGGTATATAGTTCACTAGGCAGGTTGCAAAGGCTGTTGCAAAGACACCACAGTCATACCCATTTTGTTGTTGCTGGACTGGGACAACATTTAACCCTTTGAAGATATCTGCTCCAATAAGACTCTTTATTTGTTCTTCATTTTCATTGGAAACAACATGGTTGTACAGGCTATCATATAAACTAACCATCCCTGGTAAACATCCAATTGAGCTTATGCATACCCAGTGACTGTTTCCAGTGTGAAGTATCTGGACAAACTCCCCTCCAACTATGCTGAAGTTTCTGAATGGTCCTAAGGTTGGCCTTTGAAAGCCTTCTATAGCTGGATTACTGTTTCTTAGATAAACATGTACCTGATGAATTATATCACAGTCAAGCCAACCATTTGGAGACATAACCAATTCAAAATGTCTTTCATTTAAGGTTTGGTATTGTGCATACCGCTCTGCTTGCCCTCTGGCTTCTTTCATTAAAACAAGGTCACTTGACTCTTCAAGAAACATTTCCCGATCTGGACTATCCTTGATTAAGATAGAATTTTCAAAATCATCTGTCTCCCACTCATGTTCCTTCACTCTGGACTGCTGTGACAGTGTTATTCTTCCAACTTTAGACTCAACTTGATTTTGTGGATTTGCTTTGCATTTGTCACATTGCCAAGTGGTCTTACTGTTATTTGGTTTCCTTCTGTAGCCAAGACAACTTATGTGGAAGAACTTTCCATTTTCACAACAGGGATTATGGCATTCAATGATTTTGTCTTCAATCTTTGCCTTTTGTTGGCAAATGCAAACACTTTCAAGTGCAAGTGCATTTGTTGTGGCAATTTATTTTGCTTTGGGCTGTCTTTTGAAGTCAGGTAATCTTTGACAGTGGGGACAATACCAGTTATTGGAAAACTCTGTCACTTTAAGACACAAAGGATGATAAAATAAAATTGGACAGTCCACAATCTGACATTTTACTGTAGCCTCCCCAGTTTCTTCACCACAAAAACATATCTTTGTTCCACTATTCAGTTGTGGTTTCGACAAGTAGCACTTGCGTGTGTACCACCTACCAAGAATTTCTGGGAGTACACAATATTGCCAAAACTGAGACAGTCTTGGTAAAACTCTGTCCCAGTGATCTTGGTCAGGGGTTATTCTTTCATGAATGAAAGCAGATTGTGATGCTTCAAAGCCGAAGACAACAAAATCACAAAAAGGAAGCTCTGTGGTGAACATCTGCTGTCGCACTTGGTAAAAGTATTGATGGCTTTTTTTCAGGATCACTTTACCATCTAGATCTTTAACTAAACAGCTGCTTGGATTTTCCAAGTATCCCTCAAAATCAATACTTTCAATACAATAGGGACATTTCACTTCCCCACATCCACTTCCACAGCAATCACATGTCGATAAAAAATCAGGTGTTGTGTTAATGAAAGGGCTGTGTTTGTTGATAAACATGCCACATTGAATTGCTTTGTAATTCACATGCTTCTTCTTCATATCAATCTCAAATAGCTTAATTGCTGACTTCTCATGTTGACATCCATATTCAGTGGAAGCATTTGTAAACTTGAAAATTTCTGGATAGCAAATTGACTTTATCAGTGATTGAGATGGCTGGCTGGGATCTGTGTGACTTGCTGACTTACTCATAGATGCACCAATTCTTCCTGCTCGATGATGGAAAAATCCACTGCCCTTAGCCTGGCTTCTTGTATCCAACTCAATTTGCTTTGCATCTTCACTTGAGATCGTAACATGGATGTCTGAGCAGGCTTGTATGAGATCATGGTACTGATAGGAAAGGTACTTCTCATCAAAAAGTTCAGCAATTGTTGCAATGCCACTGCTATTTGATATAAATGAATTGGCATATGGGTGTACAAGACTCAGTGCTGCAGGCTTTACTTTACATTTACTCAATGCTTCATACAGTGACTTGATATCATCCTCACTTGAAACAGGGGTGTCTTTTCTGTTTGTTGGGCCATCACAAATCAGCTTCTTATTCATGCTTCCCTCTGGATCTTGCTTAAAACTGTCAACTGCTTGGTCTAAGTCCTTCTTTAGTTTCTTTGCAGATTTGAAGTTAATATCTTTGACAGGGGAATAGGATATTTCCTTGACATAAGAAGGGAGAATCCAGGTACATTTCACTTGGGTACAGGCTAATTTTCCATTGAGTCTTGTCCAAACTTCAAGATAGAAGAGCATGCTTGCAACATGAGAACAGCATTCTCCGAGACCAGCCATGCAGCCAATGCAATGTGCAGAAAGGATAGTCCCATCATTTTCTGTAATTACCCAGACTGGCACTGGGCTGACATTCATCCTTTGAGAATGCCGTACTTTCCCCATGACAACAAATCTTTTACCATTAACTACCTTTCCTTGTACCGAGGTGATAAAGCCAGATATCATATGGTTATATGCCTGCAAACTTCTGAAAGCCTTGAATTGGGTCTTCGTGTAATAACTTGTATCAAGTACGAGATATGACAACAAGTCCGTGGCTTCTACAGGCGGTAAACATTCTGGATCGAAACTGCTATCTGGGATCAACATCGGATCGACGCCGATATACGCAATCTTTTCCATGTAACGCTTCAAAACATGGTTTTCCAGCTTCTTGGCATAGTTGGACAACGATAAAGTAAACTTCTCTTTAGTTTCGGACTTCGACATGACCGATAAATGTGTTTAGTTTTCTTGTGCTATTGAACATATGGGGTCTTGCTAACGGTACGTAAACAAAAGTGGAACACCAACATGGCGGAAGCCTCGGTTTGAATTCTTTCGTTACGTCACGTGAAAACGGTCTATTGAAAAGGAAAGGTAAATGTACTAAAAATAACTGTTTAGCTCGCCAAGCAATATTGGATTTAAACTTCGACAGGAAGGGAAGGATCGCATAAAACGCCATGAAAGGCCAATGACGGAAATGCAAGTGGGGGCAATGGCGTCTCAAAAAACAGACGAGGTGGGGGACGGGGGCAAAACTACTGGCGGTATGCTGCACCCCCCATCTTCCAAAAAGCAGATTTTGTCGGGCAAATTTATGGCTGCCATTGTATCTGTCAGGCAAATCTGGAGATTTTTTTTAGGTCGCACTTTTATTGCTACTTTTGCCCTAGCTTGGTTTTTTAACTCATGGTCTTTTCTACCATCTTTTTTTCAATCTCCTCCCGGTTGGGAAAGCAAAACAGAAACGAGGCAAGGAACAGCAACATATATACATTTCTGTCTTTCGTCCACCGATCAGCTCTTTCGTCTCGAGCTCGATGCGCACATATATATCTTCGCCTCGAGATGAAGTCTGAAGTATTGATCGACAGCGAAAGTATAGATGGAAAGTAAGGTGTGTTTGATGCGAGAAGGAAATGAACACTGTGCATACCCCTCCCCCATACGTTTTGCAAAATGGAACAAAGCATGAAGGATATACCATCTCGGAATACGTTGTTTGGAAAAATCAATCAATACTTTCTTTTCCAAATGTATGAAACTTTCATCATACATTCATAAGGAGTTATGCCCCAAAATTATCTTAAGGTTTTACACTTACGGTTCAAAAGTATTGCACCCTTCGCTAAAAAATGGTCAGACAGACGTCAAAATTTTTTAACTGGAAAAAATTCGAATAACCGTAACAAGTAACAGAAAGTTTTAATCAGTTCAAGCGGGAAATAATGTAAAATTTATCTAGAAATTGTAGTTAAGATTTTAATTGCAAAAAACTTTCGAGTTTCTTCTATTTCTAAACAATATCCATGGTTACGAGAACACGAAAATCGAGCTTTAACGATAGGTGTACCTGTAAAATACCTTCAATAAAAAACTTTCCTTTGCTTGAGGGATTTTGTTATGGTGAATTTAAAGATACGTACTTTGTGCTTGGGTGTCTTAAAATGTTGAAATTGCTTCCAGAGCAACCGAAAATTGCTCTTTTTTGTTGAAACATTGTAATCTGCGTAGCTGTTTCTAAATTCCGAAATTTCCAAGCTGTGTTTTGGTGTTCCACTTTGATAAAATTGAGACCCTACTTCAATCTCTTTTTTGAATTGCTCTCTTAATAGCTAGGTGATTTTGAAAGTGAAGAATTTTTTTCTTATATAGAAAAGACAGGCCTTACAAATGCTTACTTTTCGAAAACAAATGTTTATAGCCAACACCAGAAAAACTAGAGGCATATTTTTTTACTTTAAACACACAGCCTGAGTCTAAAGACCCTCTCTCGGGCTTCCCGATGATTTCAGCCCTTAAGGCGATGTGCTCTAAAATTGAAGTTCTTGTATGACACGCCCTCTCATCAAGCATGCCACGCCCTTCCGTCGGGTATCTAAGCTTCATACCCCCCAAATGAAAATAGTGAAGTTTCGCCCCTGGAAGGGGCTATTTACGTACTGGTTGCAAACGTTCAAACGACAGAAGTTAATTGAATGAAATTTAAAGACGAAAGATGCCCAAGCCTTCTGAAGATGAAGAGCCAAAGGTAAAGATATACCTTGCAAAGTAAGTCCAATCACTTATTGTGGAAAAAATACCTTTACAACGTTCATTTACTTTACAGCACGACGTGCCATGGTAGAAAGGGTATTACCAACGCCGAAATATTAGCGATCTGGATATATCATAAACGAAATCATCGACTTATTTCATATTCTGTGTGTTTACATTCAAGCACAACCGCATAAAACGCGAAGCTTCGAGAAAAAAGAAAGGCCCGTTTCTCAAAGCAAGTGGATTTTGTTTCATTACAAAATGCAAAAGTAATGTTCTGCTTTGCATTAATTGCGAGCAGAGTAAGGACATACATATAGATTTTCGAGGAGATGTAGTCCATGCAATGCAAGTATTTTTTAATAGCGGGCCAGAGTCACATAGGGGCCCATTAAGGGCGTGGCCAAAGAATTTTTGCCCCATAATTTCTACTTGAGCCCCAAAGCCACACTCAGGTGTGTACTCAGGCCTACCCACTAAAACACTACCAAAGATGGTAGGATGAGCGCAGAATGAGAGACTAATACCAAGTTAACTTTCTTTACTTATAGATTCACCAGTTTAATCATATAATATAGTTATGTTTAAATATAAGTTCACATATTGTGTTTACAAACATCCAGCTGAGGTCATGTATTCTCTGTTTCTAAAAAGCTCTGGATCGGGAGTAGAGTTTCTTCGGGTTTTTTGCTTTAGAAATTCAGCCACTGCCTCTCTGGGGTCGAATAACGAGGTTCCACTGCCATTTAAAGATATGTGTAGAATGTTGTTGATTGTTGTTTCCTTTCAAGAAGACCTGTCATAGGTTTTCACCCTATTGTAATGAGACACAACACGTTCCGTGGCCATGCTATGTGGTGTGACAACTAAGAATGAGCCAAGGAGTATTTTGAAATATCCATGGCTCACATCGATCATTTTGCGCAGTCCCAATGCCAAAACTGTGCCTTTATCAGTAGATTCGATATCCTTGATATGCTCAATGTTTCCCCACGACATGCAGACGTCGGATGAAAATTCTCTCAGTTTGGATTCTCCGAAACTTCGCAGCCAAACTCTCTGCTTCCATCGCCAATTTGCTTTGGAGACGTTGCAGCAAGAATTGTTTTAATTTTCGTTACTGTTCCGTCATCTTCAACTTGAAGTCTTTGACCAAGAAAATTAATTGCAGAAAGTATGACTTCAAATCTAATTGCAGGGAAGCTCCTGGATCTTGCATCCACGTACACAAGGACCGAGATACAACTTTTTGTTTGGGGGGGGGCAGCAGGGCCGGCATGAAAGGGGACGTGAGGGGTGTGAGACACCCTTGAAAAAACCATATTTCAACTATGGCTGCTTAACTCTGCTTAACTATGTAGTAATCTTTTCAACAAACAATAAAAAGATTGATTATTAATAAGTAACCTCGCCGACTTCCAACAAAACAAAATTTAACAAACAACAATTTTTTTAAAAATATGTGGCAAAACAGCTACTTTTTATAAGAAGCTACATAATTGTATCTGTGCTGAGAGTTTCTAAGAAATATCACATCTTAATTAAAGATATGCAATTAGATTTCTTAGACTAAAAGATCTACGACAAAAAGTCTCTAAAATGATTTGTTCTTAGAATTGGAGTTTATAAGTGGTTTCTTATAAAAAACATAAGTATCCAAACGACATTGCAACCGGTAAGTGGGACCTCGATAATTGGAGCTTTTGCAGTATTCATGGGAATTAATTCCTTTGAAATGTGCAAATGATATTTCCGCCAATATTAACTCACTAGAGGTTTTTAATAGCAAATGCGCGTCCTTGCTCCTTGAGTTTTGGTTAACTGGGGCATTCGCTAGATGAAACATATTTTGTGGAACCATATCCTTCGAGGTCCTAATGAATAAGATTATAGTTTACCATAGTTATACTATACATAAAGATAAATCTTTCAAAAAATGTGGCAAATCGCTGGGTGAAAATTTACCCAGATGATAATCTCTTTTATCATTCAAAGAAACAAAATAATTTGCCACCGATAGCAATTTTTCTGTTGTTTCCTTGGGCACATGTAATGTCATCAAATGATTCAATTTTGACTGCTTCATGTTTGTACGTAAATATGTATTTATTCTCCGTAGTCCGGAAAAACTCCTTTTAGAAACAGCATTGGTCGCAGGCATTACAAGTAACAGCTTCAGAACTATTATAACTTGTGCTAACAGCGATTTCTGACCCTTTTGATCGTATTTCTCAAAGTACTAAATAGTTATACAAAAGTGTTTTACTTATGGTACTAAAATTTTGTGGGGGGGGGGGCCAGGGCCCCCCGCCCCTCCCCCCCCCTAATAAATTTCCAACAAATCTACCGTGGAACATGACCTCGATTTTGCGTTGTTAAGAAAATACAGCGTTGTAAACCTAGCCACGGGAAACCTTCACGTCCAAGGGGTTTAAGATTAACATAATTTCAAGTCAATTATTGCTGTCACCCCATAAAACTAAAATTTTGCATATTCCAATTGTTTTAAATTTGAATATCACATTAGACTCTGCTTAGTTTTAAAAAACTCTGACAGGTTTCCCGTGGCTAGGTTTACAACGCTGTATTTTCTTAACAACGCAAAATCGAGGTCATGTTCCACGGTAGATTTGTGGGAAATTTATCTGTGTAGGGCTGTGGTTAAAAAAATTTGAAATTTATTGTAGCAGATTTTACACGTTATGTTTTTAATGGACGGTTGTAAAAATGCCCAATTTTCGGCTTTGGCCTAAGTTTGTTTACACTTTCTGGGGCTGTGATTGGCTCAGCGGCGAGAGAGGTCACTTGATTTAGCGCAGGCTCTTAGCCAATTAAGATTTGAACCCTATGCTGGCCTGGTGGGCCTATCGTTATGTCTGCACGAAAGATGTGTTGTTTTTTGATGCAACAGGTACAAAAAAAACCAGTCAAACGATTTAATAAGATCCTTTTATATTCCTTAGCAAATAGAGAGCTGTTTGGAAATTCACCACCAATTCTTGTTGCTGAACTTATTTCCTAAATCCATACGGCAAGCTTAATTCAGCGGCTATTTGCATTAATTCAAATTCAAATTCAAATTTCTCTCATTAAGCAACATTGTTACAGCGGCTAAAGAAAAAACTTTGTATGGATTCAACCGTTTGCCATAAGAGCAGATTTTAGTGGTGCAGTAATAGCCTCCTGCTTACTATCACGATCAAGGGCGGACTGGCTGGTCGGGCTATTCGGGCGATCGCCCGAAGGGCCGGTCGGTTTAAGGGCCGGCTGATAAAAGTGCAAAAAAAATAAATTAGCTTAGAAAGTGAATGCGATGCAAAAAAGTATACCCACGCGTTGATCTGTTTGCCTTGAATTCTCAAAGACTTTGTGGCAAAGAATAAATATACATGCGAGTACTCCAAAACCATTAAAATTATGAATTCATTATTGTCACCGCAGCCCAGACACACTTCTTCAGGAAACATGTTATTGTTATATTTTCTCTTGACGGTATTTTCTATTTGGCGACATACGATATAGACTGGTTCCATTTCTCTAAAATAGTTCTTAAAAAGAGATCAAGAGGCATTTTCGGGTAGAAGCTGGGATCCAGTTTATTTTGGGTATTTCGACCATGCTGATTACGAATTTGGCGGATCCCAAGCGAAATTTGCTAATTTAAAGGCTTAATTTGCATATTCAAAATGGCTGCCGGTCAAAAAACTTCAAGGTATAACCAAGGGACCCTCCAAACCGCATAAAGTTCTGGCAAGTGGTAGAATATAGCAAATAAAGAAAAAGTAAAGAAATTCAAGAATCTTTTAAATTCTAAGCTTTGTCACGCACAGACTGACACTGTCTGACACAGCCCATGTTACCTTCAACGAACCATTAAAAAGATGCAGAGCGCTTACCTTTCAAAGCCTATATGAAGTTCCAATAAATCCAAACTACAAGGAGAAGCAGACGATTTTCAAGGCCGATCGAAATATCCTCATGCGGCTGATCACTGCTTATGAAAGCAGCCGTGAAGTTGATCTTAAGAGTGTGCTTTCTCATGAATTGATGCCAGTTCCTCATCTCTCACTGAAATGAACTGTTCTCTTCGGACTGGAAGCAAGTCTGTCCTTATTGACAAGCTAACGGATAGCATCAATTGTCCAGAGAGTATCGATCTTCATGGAAAAACAGCGTGCTTAATCATCGATGGTCAGGCTCTAGTGGTGTTATTAGGCAAATCAAATGGTTGCTCTTCGTTTCGTGATTTAGCAGACAGATTTGTTTCAAATGGGTAAACGCTACCAGAGATTTAGCAGTGCTTCAAATGGGTAAACGCTACCAGAGAATCGACGTTGTTTTTGACCGCTATAGACAACTATCAATCAAAACTAGTACCAGACTAAGGCGGAAAAAAACTAGGCGGCCTGTTCGCCGAGTTAAAGAGAGCGGTTTGGTACCTCTTCCAAAGTTCTGGTCAAACGTCTTTGCATTGCCAGAAAACAAAGCAGATCTTGCACGATTCCTGTCAGAAGAGTTGCTTCGCCAAGCAACTGAAGATAAAGAAATTGTTACAGCTGGTGGATTTATCAATGAATTGCTTGCCCAGTCATCGAAATACTACACTGATACCTTGTCTTTGATTGCAGACCATAAAGAAGCAGACACCAGACTTGCCCTTTGTGCTATCAATGTCACCTGCAATACAGTAGTAGTTGCTACTATAGAAATGCAGATGTGCTCATCATTCTGGTGTCCCACTTTTAACGAATGCGATGCAATGATCTTTGAATGATGTCTGGAACGTCAAAGAAGAGAAAAGATATTCCAGTCAAAGAGATTCTTCACGCCTTGCATGAGGGATCTGTTAAAGCACTCATCCCCTTTCACACTCTTACTGGATGTGATACAACTTCATACTTGTCTGGGAATACAAAGGCATCTGCATGGAAAGTTTTTGAAGAGTCTCATGGACTCTTGCGAAACATGGGAGAAGAAGGTATTAACGAACAAGTTATGTGGAAAGCAGAACAATTCTTTTCCACGTTTATGGTGCAGGTCGTATCAACACCACAAATGAAGCCCGACACGTTCTATTTTTCAAGAAAACAAAACCCGAGGCATTGCCTCCAACAAGTGTTGTGGCACATCTTCACATAAGAAGAGCACACTTCCAAGCAATGATATGGAAACAAGCTGGATCACCGCATCAATACTCACCGTCACCTACAGATTTCGGATGGGAGCTTTCTGAAGATCGATTAAAGCCGATTCTAATGAGAGTGAAGCCATCCCTACTGCTTCTCTGGAGATGATCTTTTGTGGATGTAACACACGATGCAGAACTCATATAGCTTAGTTTGCTTTAAGATTTAGATCAGACACTCCTTCAAATCTTAATGTAGGGTCAAGCTTCACACTGCAGGCCTTGCGCATATCAACATGAGAAGAATCCTCAAGATTTCTTGACAAGTATGGAAGAATTTAAAAGTTAGCAATGAAGTTTTAAGTAAAACTACAATTATTCTTGTCTAAAGAACAGTCAAGAATTTGTAGTCAGAAGATAGTGTTAATTTGCGCAAGGCCTGTAATGTAGCGTGATGTATGGCATATGCAGCAAAGCTGAAAACATCGAATTCAACTGACATATAATCGATTAGATTCCAGCTTGGACACACGTTAGAGACCTTCACAAAAATGCAGCATAGTAGAACTGGATGTACAAAAGAAACGCGTTCAGCCACTTGAATAGTCAATGTTGACATTTCACCCGATTGCTACTTGTGGGAAAATTTCATTTGAGAAATGTCATGCATAAACTTGTCGTTAGTTCGAAAAATGAAGAGCCGAAAGTTTGCCATTTCTCCTAAAATTAAATGGGCTAAATAAAACTGGAAGATTTTATTTTAACTGGTAGACACTAACCAGCTAGAAAACCAAATCAATGAGTTTAACTTTTGCCGGAGGATCATAGATCATCGAGAATGCCACCATTCGACTGATTTCGAAGAGACCTTTGAAATGTTGCATGACCTTTTCAATTTTTGATGGCGTGAAAAATTTTAAGTTAATGACGTCATCATATTTATGACGTCATGTAAATCACAGAAAATGTAATAGATCAACTTTACTAGCCCAAATAGGCTCTCTTTATCCTTAAAAGTAAATTCAAGACATTTTGAAGTATTTGCACCAGTAATTAGGGGTTTAAATGAAACAATGACAAATTGGTGTAAATAAATCATGAATAAGCGATATAGATAATAAGCTTAGATGGAAATCATATCTCTGATTTTTACTTTTTGGTGCATTTTGATACATTCTAGAGACTATAAAAGGACTTGATAATTAAAGCTGAGATATTACCAATAGTTGGCAAATTCTGCCATTTTCTTCAATTATGACATCATATTGACGTCATGGATGTAGTGAAATATTTAAAAAGATCCCTGTTGTGTAGATTTTGTTGCTGTACACCATTTTACCAAGTTCTATCCTCATAACAGCAATATTAGTGAATATCCTATTCGAATGCAGTGTCATGGATTTTCTTGGCAGCATTTTGAAGATTTCGACTGGCAGCCATTTTGATATGCAAATTAAGCCCTTAAATGAGCTAATTTCGCTTGGGATCCTCGAAATTCGTAATCAGCATGGTCGAAATACCCAAAATCAACTGGATCCCAGCTTCTACTAAAAAATGCCCCTTGTTTTATAATTTCTTGGAATTGGAACCAGTCTAATACTTTAACACCCCTGTTTCAATGCGATACATACGATTTTAACCTGCCCTGGTGCCCTGGTTTTTATACTTAGCTTTTGCTTGAAGCTGGTCGTGTTTTTGCCTAAGCACAAGCTATTGCTAAAGGTAACAAATTTAAAAGTCCAAAAATTAGAGTTCACTAAGTGATTTGCTCTGTGATGTGAAGCAATGAAGAGGACATACCTAGAACAAGGGAATAGCAAGGAGACTTCAACCAAAGGTGGTGCGCAGAGATTTCGTGAGGAAAGGCTGCGAGACTTCAAAAAGGATTCAGCTATGATACAAAGCTTTTTTACAGCAGGCTCTTGCTCTTGCTCCTTTCAATAAACTCATACAAGTTATGGTAAGTTTATTAGGCCTATGCTATCATAATTTAATGCACCCCCGCCCAACAGGGTCCTACAGGATAAAATTTCAAAAGGGGTGCCCATGTTTTTTTTTGGGGTCAGAAACTGACAAATTGATATTTTTGGGTTGCTGAAAATCATTGTGGTTTTCTGGAGGATTAGAAAATTATTTGTCACAAGTGGAGTGTGATAGAAGCTTTTCCACTTTAAATATATAAAGAACAGGTTACGTAATAGTAATTTTTCGCAGCCAAACCTGGAGTTCTTCATGTTACACTCTTTTTTTTTATTAGAACAATTTTATAAGAACACGAGCCTCAAAACTGGTCAAAAGTTAAGAACAAATTAAGAACAAGCTGAGGCTGAGCTTCTGCAAAATGCAATTTTGAACAACGTTTTTTTTCAAAATCGAGGATTATTAGCGATGTGTGGGTGCTTTTTCAGTGAATATTCAAATTTGTCAGTAAATTAAGGCTGTCTCACTCACTTTGTTGGCAAATGAGGCCTGAACACCTCCTTAGAGCGAAAAAGCTAGCAATAGCACTGCTTACACCCTCTTAATTTAAGAACAAATTAGGAACAATCCAGCCTCAGATTTTCGAAAAAAGTAAGAACAGTCAGGCTGAACCTAAATTTACTGGTTCTTATAAATAAAACGAGTGTAATGTTCTTAAAAAAACACCTGCTAGATGACATCCAGAACGGTCACATTATCAACATAAAAGTTCCTGTATTTAGAAACAGAGTCAAACCAATAAGTTAAAATTTTTGTTTATTGTTTAGTCAGCAAATGACATATTTAACATATTCTGTTAATCATCTTCTGTTAACCAGCATTCATCCAAACCTGGTAAGGGACTTGCGCTTACATGAATAGGAATAAATACTTTTATATGTGGAGCTTTTGTC
This sequence comes from Rhopilema esculentum, assembly GCF_013076305.1. Next base: position 15,198,573 of record NW_027019365.1, on the reverse strand, counting down.
ATTTATTGCACCAAAGACGCCTGTTGCTAGAAACGTTCCCTTCTATTGTTTATTTTATAGGTGCGGGGTTTTCCCAGCATTGTTTAGGCCTAGTCATAGGTTACTCATTCCTCACCCATGTTGTTGTTTGAACCATTGAGTAGTTTTCTGTCGTTTTGCATACTTTTGATTTGGATATGTTTACAATGCACAGCATCATTCGGCCTAGCCCTTTCCTATGTCTTCACGTCGTTGACAAAGATTTGTTGTGAAAAGAGTGTTTCTCTCTTGTTCACTAGTTGGGTTTGTGTCAGCTGTCATCAATTGCTTTTCTGATTGGTTTATTTTACAAGGCGAAACATTTTGCAGCGAAAAAGTAGGAATGGTTTCTACATTTTCGCAGCGAATTATTCGTTGCGAATTCTCTGCGAATTTTCTAATCTCCCCTTCTGCGCATAATTTTCACGCATTCGCAGCGAAAAATTCGCTTCGCAGGAAAATTCCTCTCGTGTAAATCAGGCTTGATGCAGGCTACACCATGCTCGCGAGCTGCTGGCAGAATGACAAACAATAGCCCATCGATGGCAGTTGACAAAATTTGTAACTTCACAATGACTATCCTATTGTGAAAGGAAATATGCGCGCCAAAGGTAAAGGTGACATTTCCACCATTTTGCCTCGAGACAAATATTAGCGGAAATTTTGAATGAATTGTGAACATGGCGTCACCCTATTTCCTGTTTCGAAAAAAAGTCACAGTTTTATTGATCTCGTTGCTTTGTGAAACTGGATTATCCATAAGAACCTCGAAGAGAAGATATCAAATCATTATGCAGATTCGAATGGATTTCGATTTATTACTGGAGGGACGTGCCTTGCGCCTAACAGCGAAGGCACGAGGCGGAAAAGGAGAAAATTCTTAAAAGCGAAAATAAGTTACTATCGAAACAAAGCTTCTTGCAGCAGTTTCCAACTCAGAAGAGACCCAGTTGTCGATAACCAGAAAATTATTATCGCTGGAGATATAGAATCGCGCCCTTGGCCTGTGGCAAACCCATGCTTTATTTGTAATCGGCCTGTTGCAAGAACACATAGATCAATCTGTTGTGTTGATTGTAACCGCAAGTGTCACATAGGACCATATTGGTTTAGCAGTATACAAGAAAATTGTCAAAGAAATAGCACATACATGGAAATGCCCAAAATGCTACGATCAGTCTAGATCAGATGACAATATTAATAACAACACTGTGTTACTAGACGAACAACTGAAGAAGGACAGGTAGATGACAATTTTTTGCAAGAGCTTAAAAACAGCATAGCAAACACAAAATGCACATTAAGAGTGGCTCACGTAAATGTCAATGGGTTGTTGACAAATACTAAGCTGCAAGAATTAAAGCTGATACTGGAAATAACAAAACTGATATTTTAGGGATCAAAGCTTGTTAAGGGAAGGGATGAAGAGATTGAGATCGCAGGATATGAGCTATGCAGAAGGGACAGAGAAAGGAACAGTGGTGGAGGAATCGTAATATACTACGCAGAGAATCTGAATATAACTGAACTACAATCACAAGTAGACACAAAAATCGAAGTTGAGACCATTCGGGCAGATTTACAAATGCATTCTCAAAAAAAGGCAGTAGCAGTCGTTTACAGACCCCCGGACCAGTTAAATTTCCAAAACATGTAGAGAAAATCAGGGACAAGAGGACAAATTTGCTAATGATGTGTAACCCAAACATTGACATGCTTGAGCAAAACGAAGTATATGGTAAACAACTGATAACAGAAGAACTAACAAGGATAACAGAGGATACAAGAACTCTCAGTGACGTCATATTGATAAATGACAAGGAAAAGATCATAAACAAAGGAGTTCTTGATACTTGTATATCAGACCATAAATAAGTCTACTCACTTTTGAAATTCAAACATCCGCGGCCACTCCCAAAATTTAAGGAAGTAATTAACAGCTGTGGATAACGACATATCAAAGCAGAAAATGATTGCAGCAGAGATAATAGGAGGATTTTACATCTTAATTGAAAGTTACCTAGATGGAAGAAAGCAATATGTAGAAATTAATGATGTAAAGTCAGAAATGAGAGCAGTAAAGCATGGTGTCCCACAACAAGGCCGTACATAGCGGGGGGCAAGGGGGGCAGGTGCCCCCCCCAGAAATTTTTAAATCAAGGCTTTTCATAAGGACTTCTGAAGTCATAAAGAACTTTCCAACAGCTTATATTTGCCGGAAGATGTCACTTAATCAGAAAAATCACACTTATAAATGGGATTGAAAGTTTTCTATTTTTGTCCGCTGAGTACTTCCGATAGTAGTTCTAGATATCAAACTGTTTCCGAAACTGCATAATAGCGTTAAAATTTGTTCAACGCGTTTCAGACATAGCACATCTTGACGTAGCATACAAATAGTTTCGCTCCAGTCCAAGAAATATTATTGTAAATTTGTAATGGAGCCAAATCCGAAAAAAATTCGACAAGCTTAAATAGCGTCATTTGTAGTTCAAAGCACATCAAAGAAAAATATTTTTTCTTTTAAGGTAATTTCAATCAGGGTTATTTTTTATGTCCTGTAGATATAAGGTATTAGGCCTTTTTCTCCTGCTTGTTATTTTTACAAGAAAATGTACAGTTAATTTTTTCCGGAAATATGCTTTTAATCCCATTAATAAAAGGCTTCAAAATGAAATATTGGAGAGTTTTTCAACGCATGCGAATGAGAAAAATTGCTGAGTTTCTGAATACTTTTTTGTATTCCAGAGTTTCTCATAAACCAATTTCTTATAAACCAGTTTCTTATAAAGATAACTCTAGTAATATGTTTTATGAAGAACAAGAATCCAAACTCATATTCAGCTTGCACTCACAGCAGTGATGAAGCTTAGTCTCTACACCTAAACGTTGTTTTAGAGTCAAGTGTATAGTTGACAGTTACTTGCAATTTTTTTCGAGAATTCAACAATAAACCAAAGAAATAACAATTATGCTGAAATTCGCATCGAGATTCGCTTTGCCTTTGAATCATAATGAAATAATATATCTTGTTTAAATCAAATCTTGCAAGTGTGAATCTTAATAAAAAGCGAAACTGGGCGTCGCCCAATTTTGGAAAAAGTCAAGGGCGTTGTCAGAAAAATATGGGACCACGCCCATATTGGAACCCACTCAAATTTTTCTCTAGATCCGCCACTGGACAAGGATACGATGGTGCATCTGTTAAGAGTGGCAATAAGAATGGAATTCACAAGAAAGTGTCAGACCACTACCCAAATGCAATCTATGTTCATTGTCGCTCACATGTTTTAAACCTGGCAATTGCAGGAGAATGCAAGGATGTGGAGTCAATTCAAGACCTCTTTGGCAATGTTGCCAAAATAACCTGTTTTCTCGGAGATGGCGCTAAGAGAAAGGAAATTTTTAAGGAGACCGTCGCCAGTGAAGGTAATAAAGAGTTGATCGCTCTACTCACAGAAACAGAGAATAAAAATTAAAATGATGATACTGTTACATACGAGGGAGTGGGTAGAGATCTTCAAGCATCTAATCAAGGAATCCAGGCTGGAGCAAGGACAATTTTAGTGCCAAAGCTGTGTCCAACACGATGGAGCTCAAGAGTAGAAACACTCTCAGCGTCAATAGCAAAGTATCCTGCTGTGCTAGAAACACTCGAGATCATAGCAGCTCACAGTAATAGCGACCCGAGGAGCAATGCCTAGGCATACATTCGCCTTCTGGAAGACCCACAGTTCATAGCCCTGGTCGTAGGAAAGTACATTTTAAGTTTGACCGCTCCAGTCACGAAGGTACTCCAGGCAAAGGACTGCAACTTGGGAGAGGCATATGCAGATGTCAACACAGCAAAAGAGTGCATTAGAGCCGCACGAAAGGATGAAGTTTGGGAAACAGTATGGACAAGGATTGAAAGCATCGCAGATATCATTGGTGTTGAAGTGTATTCGTCATCGAGTTTCTCATAAACCAATTTGAAGAGCTTATAAACCTTAGCTTTCTTATAAAGATAACTCACTAGTAATATTTGTTTTATGAAGAACAAGAATCCAAATTTATCATATTAAAGCTTCTCAGCACTCACAGCAGTGATGAAGCTTAGTCTCTACACCTAAACGTTGTTTTAGAGTCAAGTGTATAGTTGACAGTTACTTGCAATTTTTTTCGAGAATTCAACAATAAACCAAAGAAATAACAATTATGCTGAAATTCGCATCGAGATTCGCTTTGCCTTTGAATCATAATGAAATAATATATCTTGTTTAAATCAAATCTTGCAAGTGTGAATCTTAATAAAAAGCGAAACTGGGCGTCGCCCAATTTTGGAAAAAAGTCAAGGGCGTTGTCAGAAAAATATGGGACCACGCCCATATTGGAACCCACTCAAATTTTTCTCTAGATCCGCCACTGGACAAGGATACGATGGTGCATCTGTTAAGAGTGGCAATAAGAATGGAATTCACAAGAAAGTGTCAGACCACTACCCAAATGCAATCTATGTTCATTGTCGCTCACATGTTTTAAACCTGGCAATTGCAGGAGAATGCAAGGATGTGGAGTCAATTCAAGACCTCTTTGGCAATGTTGCCAAAATAACCTGTTTTCTCGGAGATGGCGCTAAGAGAAAGGAAATTTTTAAGGAGACTGTCGCCAGTGAAGGTAATAAAGAGTTGATCGCTCTACTCACAGAAACAGAGAATAAAAATTAAAATGATGATACTGTTACATACGAGGGAGTGGGTAGAGATCTTCAAGCATCTAATCAAGGAATCCAGGCTGGAGCAAGGACAATTTTAGTGCCAAAGCTGTGTCCAACACGATGGAGCTCAAGAGTAGAAACACTCTCAGCGTCAATAGCAAAGTATCCTGCTGTGCTAGAAACACTCGAGATCATAGCAGCTCACAGTAATAGCGACCCGAGGAGCAATGCCTAGGCATACATTCGCCTTCTGGAAGACCCACAGTTCATCGTAGCCCTGGTCGTAGGAAAGTACATTTTAAGTTTGACCGCTCCAGTCACGAAGGTACTCCAGGCAAAGGACTGCAACTTGGGAGAGGCATATGCAGATGTCAACACAGCAAAAGAGTGCATTAGAGCCGCATGAAAGGATGAAGTTTGGGAAACAGTATGGACAAGGATTGAAAGCATCGCAGATATCATTGGTGTTGAAGTCAGGAAGCCCCGCGTAGCAAGCATTCAGCGTCATCGAGCAAATGCAGGCCATTACTTCAAAATCAATATTTTTTATCCATTTATTGATCATGTAGTTGAAGAGCTTGAAACAAAATTTGCTAATGCTCACGAGGGACTTATCGCTGCCCAAAACCTGGTACCTATTTATTTAAATGGTATGACAAGTGAAAAAGTAAAATCTTTGATTGATTACTATGGAAAATTCCTCACATTTATTGAGATAGCTAGCCTTGAAACCGAAATTTGCAGATGGAAGCAACAATTCACTGAAGTGCCTACAAAAGACAAGCCAAAGACAGCGAACCATGCCTTAGTTCAATGCTCCGCAAAATTCTATCCAGCAATCAACAAAATTCTTACAATCTTTCTGACCATACCTGTCGACAGCGTTTCTTGCGAAAGATCATTTTCAGGTCTTCGACGATTTAGCGACGATTCGACGATAAGCTTTGGACTCGAGCATCAATGTCACAAGACAGGCTGAGTGGCTTAGCCAAGCTCATGATTCACAGGGGGGGGGGGGGGGAATTTATTCCTTCTCCTCGTAAGGTTTATGAAAAGAAAGCTAACTTTAGAGTAATGAATAGATAAATGAATGATTGGTATGTACATTTTGGGCTGGACACAAAGGTCGCATTGAAATTTTACGGAAGTTCCTGTAGCTAAAGTTAGTTTGCGTTCAGCGTTTCATCGATTTTAGAGATCTGGTTGTTAAACTGGTGACTGATTTGTAATGGGGTTATGCTTTATTTGTGTTTTGTTTGTACAATTCAAATGTTAAAAGGGCTCGTTGTCCTTTCTAAAATAGGATTGATTAAATGAGCAATGCCAAAAGAACGGCTGGCTTTCGGACATTTGGATGAAACCTACAAAGCCAAACCATATGAATAGCCAAATTCAAATTTATGCCAACAAAAGTGCTAGAGGAGATTTATTTTAAAACAGTAATACCAACAACGACATATGCAATGACTGTATGGGGAACATGCACAAGCAGCAAGTTCCAGAAAGTTGAGAGTCAGCGTATAAGAGCAGAAAAATTGATAAAGAACCAGAGCCTATTTGATGGAAATTTTCCCAGACCACACTTTAAGAAAAGAAAGCTGTATATGAAGCATAGAACTTCAAAATATCGACCGTTGCCGTAGAAAGCGTGTAAAACAAAAATATTCAATATAACACGATTAGAAATATGTTTCTATTATAGCCTATTCTTTATGGACTCCAACAGTAACAGTAGTTCAAGGTTAACATTGCTAGAAGCTCTATAATTCATACTTATCTTAGCATTGAAGGAAACGCTGAGCCAAAAAATTTGAAAAGCGGGGGGTTCTAATTAGAGCAGGGGGCTATAAGATTTTTGAAAAATTAATTATGGGGGGAATCCATTTATTGTGGGTCTTAGAGTAAGCTGATCAATTTCAATTATTCCAGGTTTCAGAAATCGACATCAGGTTTACCTTTTTTACTTTTTCTGATCCTTCTCTTTATGTAGGCATCATCTGCACCCGAAAATACTTTAAGGAACCATTCTTGCTCCTTTGCTTTCGATATCGAATGCTCCCGTCGTTGCTTATTATTTATCCAAAACAAAGCAGCTAAAGTAGGGTCAAATTCTGATACGCTTGGCATGTTTTGAGACACATACAGATAACTGAACATCGTTTGCGGAGACAGGGAGGCACGGCCATTTGTTTTTATCTTGTTGTATGTGCTGATCAAACGTTCAACGTCTGCAGAATGTGGCTTAGCTGGTACGATCCTTGCGAGGGCTGCTCGAATTACCATTTACTCATCATAGCTTACATGAAAAAACTCATTCCAAAATTTTGAATTTCCAAGACGACATTTTCGATTTCCAAGAGCACAAAATGTGGGAAAAACCACACTCAAATATTCCAAGAACAGTTGACTTAAACAATGTTTTAGAGATGGCCAGCTGGAGCAACTTGGGATACAGCAAAAAGGTAGCGCCAGAGATGTACAAGGTCATAAAAGGACAGGGAGATCATGCATTGAAAGATCATTTCATGATGTCTCCGTACATAAAGGACAGGCTACAAGTAAAAAGACTAAGATTAGACTTTGAGAGAAATATTTTAAGTTTTAGAGGGCCGGTGCTTTGGAATGCTCTTCCGGATACTGTAAAGAACGCTAAGAACATTCAAAATTTCAAATATGAACTACAACATAAGGCAATAACGCAACTGAAAACAAAACTTTCATCAAAGGAACCTCAGTCACAAGAAACAAGGAATTTGAAAAATTATATATATTATTAACAATTTTACCCCTAAAGATGTCACCTGTATTAGAATAGTAGTAATTGAAAACAAAGAAACTGTATGAACAGTGTAAACTTATTCCTAATTTTACAATGCTTTTAAGTATGTAAATATTTTGAGGCTGCCATATTTTAACCTGCGTTAACAAATAAATTATCAAATGAAATGAAATGAAATGAGGCCGAGTGCTTGAGTTTATTCCGACGGTTTGCTAGCATGAAAAGAGATCTTTTTAAAAAAAAATATGGCAGAAAACCAGAGCGAGCAAATGATATAGTGGTTCGATCAAAAAGTAATTCGTTTGCTCATCTAACTTCGAAATTCCTGGCCTCTGAGTTGCCTTCAAGGCCTTTAAGCAGAATAGAGATTCTGTGGGCTTTATTCAGCCTTGACTCGATCGAAAACTTGCGTAAACAAATGAACTAAAGACTACTTTTGAAAATTGTGATAGAATATATAAAATGCTAATGATCTGAATGTTTAAAAACAGATTCAAGATATCGACCGAAGCCTCTTTCATTTTGAACTCCCGGCTGGTTTGGCGGACACCTGATTGATTATAGTGAGGGGGGGGGGGGGGGAAAGGCTTGGCGGATCGGCGGATTCGTTAATTTCAAGGAGCGGATTCTCTATTTATCAGTTTGGCAGAACGGATTTTCGTATCTTGTTTTCTTGGCGAATCACGTATTTTTCCGATATTCTACGACGTATCTCGGACTTTACAGTCATCTTCAACGGACTTTTGGATCCTTTCTGCCCCTTGCGGACAGTGAAAAGGCTGCGTAGCATGATGTAACCGACCTAAGGAGGATATATTTGTGCGTTTCAACCACTGTTTCAACGTCCCAAAGCCAAAATGGCTACCGAGGGCAAGGCTGATCCATTTGATCGCATCATCTTTCAAAATAACCGTTGTATACGGGAACCAATAACGCAAATAATTTAATATTTTAAAAACTTTGGAGGAAGTTGGAGTAACGTTGAAAGTGATAGCGATAGCGAATTATGGGACGAGTCTGAAACCTGCAATCGAATTTGACGAGCGCTTGAAAGTAAACGTTGGTCTGGCTTTTAACATTGACATTGGTTACGTTAGAAGCAACCCTAGTCCTGATGCTGAGTTTTTGAAGGAAAATCTAGTTACTGAGGCTATTGTTACAGCTGTTACTAGCTTAGACAATAAGTGCAGTCTACCAATTGCTGTTGAGTATTCTGGTAAAGCTGGAAAGACAGCAGAATCGTGTGAAAATATGTTTCTTGAACAGCTGAAGATCCTACAGACTTGCGAATCCTGTCAGAAAGAGGCACCATCTGCCAAACATATCATAAAGACGCATTACGAGCGTTGTACCAGTTTTTGTCAGGCCTGTTATGAATAAAGGTCACGTAAGCCAACATGCATCGCTGCGAGCATGCAACTCCTGCCTCGAACGAAAACAAATTTGTGTCAGAAGAGCTCTCCTGGTCATAACAGCTGACCGTGAGACAGGCAATAAATGTGCTTTTGAACAGATTAGAAGCAGTATTGAAAAGAAGAAATTGATTCCAGTGCAACACTTTTAACGGTTCTGCCAGATTGCCCAGATGTTGGAAAAAGCTTGAAGGGTTCCTTTGCTAGCTGGTGGCTGAAGCTAGGTAGTGAAAAAGGGAACATTGCATTGTTGGGCATGTTGCGTAACCGATCCAGTCCAAGAACTATGTAGGAAATAAGAAAGCATATCCCCAAAAACGATCATGTAAAAAATAAAGATCGCCAGGATCCATCTGCTGTCTTGACCTTGTGTAGCCATTCACTCACCTCATTTTTATCAAAGATGGGATATGTATGTCATACAATAATTCCAGAGCTCGATAAGTTTACAACTGACAACAGATTAGGTATGTACCCATCACCGGTTAGTTTCTCAGTGGGAAGTTATGGCTGGCTGGTTTACCTCTCGTGGGACAACAAGCGTGGTTCATAATTTTATAATAACACTGTAAAACTGAAATAAGCTTTACTTTTCACATCTTAATTTTCAGATTTGGGCAGCAGGATAATGCAATTACCAGTGATCAGCTCTGTGGTGATGTATTTAAGCACACAAGATGAAGAGGACCATGGAGATGTTCTCAAGATCAAATACCCCCATCGGAGACCAAAGCTCTGTATCATGTCACTGGTTTGCTTGATGAGAGAATGAGCCAAAAATTGCGGAAGAAAGCAAACAGGTTTGAAGGAATAAGAGAGCTCTCCAATGAAACGAATGCTATCAAAGGGCGAAAACGAAAACATTTGTAAAAGAGGACTACAATAATTGAAAATAGGTAGGGGATTTCAACAAAGTACGTTCGCAAAAGTTATTGTGTGTATCCATAACGTAGATGGACTGAAAATATATTATTAAGCCTGCTTTACACGAGACGAATTTTTTCGTGCGAAGCGAATTTTTCGCCGCGAATGCGCGAAAAATATGCGCAGAAGGGGAGATTAGAAAATTGGCAGAGAATTCGCAGCAAATTTGCAGCGAATAATTCGCTGCGAAAATGTAGAAACCATTCCTACTTTTTCGCCTTGTAAAATAAACCAATCAGAACAGCAATTGATGACAGCTGACACAAACCCAACTAGTGAACAAGAGAGAAACACTCTTTTCACAACAAATCTTTCTCGTCGACGTGAAGACATGGGAAAGGGCTAGGCCGAATGGTGCTATGCAATGTAAACATATAAAAACACTGCTAAAACAAGTGATTCTGCCATCGGTCAACATCTTTTAGAAAACCCAGATTGTGCAAAACTCTATAATGACGACATGTTCCGGATAATTGGCAGAGCCTGGTCGTCCTTCCATCTAGCAGTTTTGGAGTCAATCTACATAAAAACGAAAAAACCGCTATTGTGTAGACAGAAGGAGTTCGTTTTTTCCCTTGGACTCCATTGGTAATTTTTCATTAGGCTCGCGGCACTGATTGGTCAACTATACCGGTCTTGTGTTTGCGTTTTTCTGATTGGCCTATTTCGATCCACAACTGGGTATATATTTTCCATCGTGTTCTTTTGGAACCTTATTCTGACGTTTTATGCTCTGAGGAGTGTCAGACGAAAAAGCTTTTAGTATGTCGTAAAATGCTTGCTTTTTTCAAAGCCATTTTCAAATTCTGTACCGCAAAAAAATTGTTCACTATTGTTATTGTAGTACGTTGACTTGACAAACCTGACCAGTTTCTCTAGTACATTCTTCTTCCTCAAACACCAAAACACCAGCTCTCTCGGAATCTGATCATAAGACTTTTCTAGATCGACAAAATAAAAATACAGGCCTTTCTTCACTTCCCAATACTTTTCCTGTAGTTGTCTGATTATAAAGATTGCAACGGTTGTCCCTCTTCCTCGGATGAACCCTATGTGGGCATGTGCATGTTGGTAATCTAAACGGTTTATCTTAGTCTAAATCCCTTTCCGCTGTTTTCATAATCTGCTCCAATAGCTTGATACCTCTGAAATTTCCACAGTCCATTGGATTGCCCTTTTGTTTGAAAATAGGCACTATAGCCCACTGCTATATCCCCCCCCCCCGTAAATGGGTAAACTAAAAGAGCAATACTTTTTAAAATTCTGTTTCAAAACCCCCAAAAATTGTTATGTGTTGTTGATTTATATCTCCTCTAACTACCTGCATCAGAAAAGGCACTGAAATAGTTGTAAGCCACGAGAAATTCAGTCCTTAAAACAAGTAATTGTCCATACTGAACCCTATTGCAACTCGTTTTTTGCCACTATTTAAAATGGCGGAAAGTAAAAAAATTTGCCTCACTCGGCAGTACGCAGCATGACCCGCGTACGCAGCAAGACATCTAGCGCCTTCGGCGCTTCTACATCATTGGAAGGAGCATAGGGGAAAAATGTACTTGCCATGCGCGCGATGAATCACAGGGGTTACAGCAAATGTCAACACTGCTCCCCCAACATTTCAGGACGAATACACCACATTGTTTTGAATGATTAAAGATTCGTCGATAGATCGACATATTCAAAACAAAGACAGCACAAAAGTTGCATGGTTGTTCTAGCAACAAATGTAACTAGTTCTATTGCCATAACATAGATGACACTTTAAAAAATAGGCATTAAGTATGTCTCGATTAAAATTTCCATTAAAACTGATGCAAATTTCAATCTGGAAATGCATTTGCATACAAGTACATATTTTCACATACCACAGAAGAATAAAATAAAATACATAATTTAGATGCAACAAGCAGAAAAGGGCGAAAAGACACCAACCTTTAGAAAGTTGAGGACATTTTGCAACCAGAGTTTGAAGAATCCAGGAAAATTTACACGTTTTCCCCATTAATGATAGGAAATGATACATCCAAAAGCTGTTTTGTTAGGCAATGAAAATCACTTGAAAATTGTCAAGCACTAGAGTGGTACAATTCTTGAACAAAAATTGTCAGAGAAGAGGTTCCGAAAAAGACATCTCCCTTGACCGAAGATAAATAAAAATGCGACTTGTGCTAAACACGTGCACTACACAACATGTCTTCAGAAACCATTCCAACAACCACTGAACAAAATCGTCAAAATTTTACCCTTGGCTTTAAATTGACTTTCCCAAAAGAGGAAGCCACTCAATGCAATGCTATTATAAAGTTAAAAATTAGTGATTGAGAAATAAAAGCCCACAGTTTTAGATGCAAACCATTAAATCAGTCTAAAAATTTAGATTAGCCAAGTAACTTTGTAATCGATAAGAAATGATTTTAAAGAAATTGTCGCGAGAAAAACTGTAACCTACAGAAAAATCTAGCTTTTGCTACAAAACGAAACTATTGCCAAAGTAAATGCCAAGCAACAAGGTTTTCCCTGGTTATTATCATTTCTTTTGATTGTATTGCCTTTTTCGTGGAAAAATGAAGGAAGTTGCCGTTACTTTTGGTCGTAAATGTGAATTCGTGATCGATAAGGAATATGAAAAGGCTAAATTGTCGCGAGAAAAACTGTAACCTACAGAAAAATCTAGATTTTGCTACAAAACGAAACTATTGCCAAAGTAATTGCCAAACAACAAGGTTTTTGCTGGTTATTATCGTTTCTTTTGAATGTATTGCCTATTCATAGAAAAAGGAGGGAAGTTGCCGTTACTTTTGTTCATAAATGTGACTTCGTGTTCGTTCATGTTCAAAATTAATGGCAACTTTCCTCCTTTCTACATGAAAAGGCAATACAATCAAAAGAAATTATAATAACCAGCAAAAACCTTGATGCTTGGCAATTACTTTGGCAATAGTTTCTTTTTGTAGCAAAATCTAGATTTTTCTGTAGGTAACCCTTTTTCTCGCGACAATTTAACTCTTTCATATTCCTTATCGATCAGGAAGTCACATTCATAATAATCAAAAGTAGCGGTCAGTTTCTTCCATTTTACATGAAAAGGCAATACATTCACAACAAATGGTAATAACCAGCAAAAACCTTGTTGTTTGGCAATTACTTTGTCAATAGTTTCGTTTTGTAGCAAAATCTAGATTTTTCTGTAGGTAACCCTTTTTCTCGCGACAATAAAAATAAAAATACAGGCCTTTCTTCACTTCCCAATACTTTTCCTGTAGTTGTCTGATTATAAAGATTGCAACGGTTGTCCCTCTTCCTCGGATGAACCCTATGTGGGCATGTGCATGTTGGTAATCTAAACGGTTTATCTTAGTCTAAATCCCTTTCCGCTGTTTTCATAATCTGCTCCAATAGCTTGATACCTCTGAAATTTCCACAGTCCATTGGATTGCCCTTTTGTTTGAAAATAGGCACTATAGCCCACTGCTATATCCCCCCCCCCCCGTAAATGGGTAAACTAAAAGAGCAATACTTTTTAAAATTCTGTTTCAAAACCCCCAAAAATTGTTATGTGTTGTTGATTTATATCTCCTCTAACTACCTGCATCAGAAAAGGCACTGAAATAGTTGTAAGCCACGAGAAATTCAGTCCTTAAAACAAGTAATTGTCCATACTGAACCCTATTGCAACTCGTTTTTTGCCACTATTTAAAATGGCTGAAAGTAAAAAAATTTGCCTCACTCGGCAGTACGCAGCATGACCCGCGTACGCAGCAAGACATCTAGCGCCTTCGGCGCTTCTAAATCATTGGAAGGTAGATTATCCCTTCGAAAACGAGGCTTACCATCTCAGTTTATCCTGTTGCTACGCAACATTTCTTTGCTTCGGAGCAAAACAAATTCATAGATACATCGTTCTAAGAAAGTCTTATATGCAACGAGAAAAGCAGAAGTGATTAGCTTAAAACTAAAAAGCTGTCAAAAATGTATAAACTCGACCTACCCATCGATCTCAAAGAGTCAGCAGCGATTGAGCGTCGAAGGCAGAGGGAAAAAGAACGCCAAAGTAGAATATTCAATGCTAAAGTTCGGACAATCGGGGTAAGATTTTGGTTGTGTCAGGCAATTGCAAGCAACTAAATATGCTAATGTCTCCAGTTGTTCACCTGGAAAACTGTCCTGAAATGAAAGTTCTAAGCATATTTTTTTCGATAACATTAGCTTGTAAATAATGCAGCTGTAGAATCTAAAATTAAAAGCTCAACAACTTTGGGACGCTTTGCTTGCATAATTTCAGAAGAAAGCCACTTTCTAACAACCACCTTTCGCATCAGTCTTAAAAATCCAATTGTTCTTTTTCGATTGAATGCCTATTGGTCGTCAAAGAATCAGAATTTCTATTTAATGCCCTAGCATAAATAATTGTCATTATTGTAATCCTCTTTGTGATAGGTTGAAGATAAATTCCAATTACCATTAGTTTATATCTTGTCAAAAAGGTGAAATTAAAAACTTTTTGTACTTTCCAATAAGGGCTCTTGTTATTTTAACAGGTTGATACTGAAGCTTTGCAACAACAGTGTGCTGAAAGAGACTGGGTAACTAATGAAGAACAGAGAAGAAATGATGCTTTTGGTATGTCAACAAGTCTAGTTTCATTGTATTTGTGCAGACTATAGAGTGGACAATATTCCAATGTATTTTCTATTTCTGGGTAATGAAAATGAGTCTCATAAATATCACGTTTTTTATGTTTCCACACATTTTGACACTTGCATGTGTCTCACGATGATGGTAAAATACATCCCTGTACAAAATGTAATGCATATCCTATTTCTTTCCAAAAAGCAATGTCTAAAATGCTTCTTTATTTTTATTAAAAAGATGTCCTCTGATTCTGAACCTACTTTCCAATTTTATTATTTTTAATCATGTACTCAAAGAGAGTTCTTTTCTCCATAGCTAAAAGTATGATAAGAAATGACAAGATATGTGTCTTACTTCAAAAAAGACAAGAGGAGGACCTAAGGAAACTCAACATAAAGTTGAATGAATTTAGAAAAACGTTTCAGACCCCAGACAGTGGCAAAGAATGGGATTTAAATGACCCTAAAGCTAAGATGAAAGATGCACCTGCTAGAATATCTGATGATGACCCAAGATGCGGAGTTTCAAGCATGCAAAGATTCCTAGGTGAAGATCTTAGTGGAAAAGAAAGGAAGAAACTTCAACAGGAACAAACAAGGTTGTTCATTTTAATATTAAATATAAAATTGCTTTGCTTGAATTTTTTTTCAATTTTTTTCTCATTTTCAGCTTCTGCTCTATAATCTTCAAACAACAAGCAGCTGGCTATTTGGGCATGAAATTGTTTTCAGTTTGCAGTTTCTACTTACAATTTTTATCATCCCTCAAACAGTTTGAACATTTTCAAAATTTACAATTCTTACATCAATTTTTTGTATGTGTATACATAGACAAAACCTGAGCAAGTTATCTTTCTCAAAGGGAATGGTGCAAACAGCAAATGATGGAGAAAGTCCAAAATGATGCAAATGTGAAACAAGCCAAACATCTATATGACCTGAAATCAATTGAAAATGAGCAAAGAGCAATGGAGCTTGCTAAAGCAGAGCAAGAATGTAAACGAGCTATCAACATGGCAACTAAAGAGTTCAACAAAGCACTCCATAATGAAAAATCAGCCAGACTGGAATTAGAAAAGCAAAAAGAGCTTGATGACAGCATGACAGAAATTTCGAATAATGTTTTTGGGGACATGTTAACTGAAAACCCTGCTGTTGCACAAAGTGCTTTTGGTTCACATCGTGTTATTCCAGATCGGTGGAAAGGAATGAGCCCTGCAGAGATTAACAGGATCAGAGACATTCAAAATGATCAGATTCAAGAGAAAAAGGTACTATTTCATTCTTAAGTTTATTAATTCAGTTCATCATTCTATTTGAGAACTGAAGTGCTACAACTCACTAAGCCAATCATCTTAATCAAAAGTTTTCCAGCAACACTTTTAGACATACTTTTGACTCCCTTAGGCCCCAATATTGGCAATAGTTTGTAAAATGTGTTTATAGTGTCAAATTATGTTCTTTGTTTGCTTTTCTGTTGAAAAATCTTTTAAGAATGCCGCCATATTCAAGTCATTGACATTGCTTAATTTAAGTTAAGTGTAGATTTCACAATTCTTTGACACTTTTATTCAGCTTTCTTTTGGCAACACATTTATATGGGTCAAACAGGGCTTTTGGTAACAAAATGGCAAGTGTCCGTGTCCAAGTGTTAGCATTATTTCTCATGTGCAAATCACTTACTAGCAAGGGAAATCAATTAATAAATTTCCACCCAAAAGGAAATAAATATCCTGTGTTTATGTGTTCTTCACTAATTCAGTTTAAGTTCAATTCCATTCCCAGTCATTAACAGGCCTTATCCCAAGACATAGCTCACGCAAATGGGCCAGGCCTCTCGTGTCATGTTTTATTTTGCACTAGTGAATGCTTCAGGTAAAGATAGCCAGTAATAAAACTCAACATTGTTGAAAGTATTTGTAACGTTTAGAGTGAAAGAGAGTATTTGAAAGAAAGAGTTTACAACCTTGATGTGAGTTTCTTTACGTATGGTAACAGAGAATGAGAAAAACTGTCAATATAATTTTTAATGCACCCAAGATTAAAAACCCAATAAAAATGTGCTTGGTTTATATTTTCTATATACATAATGGAAGTCATATAGAACATTGTTGCAGAATGGTTATTAAATGTTGTATTTAAACTTTCTATGTAAACACTTCAACTGCCCAGACAATATGCCAGCTTGGTATCATCTATTTTACTTTGGATTATTGATAAAACATTTGCTCATCACAGTTTACTTTTTTGACAAGTGATTGATTGCCTATGTAGTTGGGTTTACATGACTGCAGACATGATTGCGATAGATTGCTTACATCAAACAGAAAGGCCTGGGTTTTCAGTGCTTTTAAAGTCACTCTCTCTCTTCCTTTATCTGTTAAATTTTTTTGTAAGGCAAAATGAAGCTAAATCCAGCCAAGAATTGAATATTCACATTGTTGACTTTGTAGCTACTTGTGTATATACATATGTTGAATCCATTGTTTCATATTGCTTCATAACATTGTCAATGCTCATAACTTTTTAGAGACTAGAGGAACAAGAAAGGCAACAAAATGAAGCTTGGGATAAAAAAAGGATCGCTGAAGCAAAAGCTGCCTTGGTTATGGAAAAACAACAGCAGAAGCTGATAAAAGATCTAGAAAAACAAAATGCTTCAGAGAATTTAAGACTTTCTGCTGAACAGAAAGCACAGTATGTATACAAGATATTATTTATTACGAAAAGCAGTATAGGTTATAATTATATACACCTATTCGAAATTTATGGAGGATTCATATGTATCTATTGAAATAGAAAATACCATTACCAGGCCATACAAGGAATGAATTTGCAGGCATGCATCCAATCGCACTTGTTAGCAAATCAAGGTGTGCAATGGGGCACTATGTCTATTTTGGAATAATGAAGTATTTATGAACATTTATTAAAAGTGAAAAATTTGAATATTTTACCCATTTGTAAATTATTAATTTTGTACAAGGGTATACATTTTCTTCGTTCGAAGCTATTTATCATATTGAATATAAAAATTTAATTAGAAAGAACAAAAACAGGAAAAAACGACACAATAGTGAGGTTAATTGCCATGCTATAAAAAGTTGATATCTATAAAAACAGTACTGTAACGACCACAAAACAGACATCTTCACCCCAGAAGAGGGGTACTCCCATTAAGGCCTGATAGGAGGTCCAGTCGGTTTGAGGGTCTTACTAAAGTGCTACCGAAAGGCCCATTTTTGATAATAACTCAACTGTTCAGTTTAGCTTGCGATTTATTATAGATAACAAACAAGTTCCTATCTTTCCCAAAACAACAACTGTCAATTGTGAAAAATATCTTTTAAATGTGTACATTTTTAGTCGGTTTACGTTTGCTCTGATGGAAGCCCTTATGCCGTGGCGAAATATTAGCCTTCATTAATTTACCTGTGTTTATTGTTGATCATTTTCGTCGCATCACGGTGTTTCTTATTTGCTACATTTTCATCGATTTTTCGCCGCAAGAACTCCTTGGAGTACTTCGAGCAGACTGCTATCGTGAACTTTTCTTTTTTCAAACAATCATAAAGCTCTGGCTAAACGACTAAATATTTCACTAAACATTTCACTCAAACTTTTGTTTAGTGAAGTTGAGCGAAGTTTAGCGAGGGTGGAAAAACGTGACTAAACTTTTCACTAAACTTCACTCAAATTTTTTGAACTGCGAGCTGTCTATGACGCTGTTGGGTTGTAGGGGATCTTGCATAGGAATTTGCATTTGGTTTATTTTGCTGCATGCACAAGCAGTGGATAAAAATAAGAATCGGATGAAGCGACGGGGAAAAAAGATATTTAGCACATTGACAACAAAGTTGACTGTTGAAGAAGACAGTAGCGTACAACGAGATATGCAGAAGTCTCATAAGGGCTTTTGGGTCACGTAGAGACAGGAAAACCAACGAAAACCGACGGAAACCTTTGGATTTTCACAGCTAGAGCGCCTACGTGATCACAAGAAATGTTTAATTGGTTTCAAAACTAAACATTTGCTAAACAACACTTTACAACGCTAAACAATATTGACCAGTTTCAAACTTTGCTCAACAACACTTAACACGACTAAAAAAAAATAAACAGGGTGGCAAAACGACTAAACTTTTCACTAAACATTTGGCTAAACTAAAGGTGAGTGAAATGTTTAGTGAAATGTTGAGTCCTTTTGCCAGGGCTTAAAGAAATTTGTCAAAAAAGACCAGGGGAGCACAAAGCAATGGATGCTACCAAGGACATAATTTCAGTAGTTATGCTACCATTTGAGGGTTACTGTCAAAAATGGTAACATTTAAGGGTAATTTTTTAAAATTTTCGCGTTAGCCCTCTTTGACCCTGACTGGACTCCCTGTTAGGCCATAACGGGAGTATCCCCCCCTTGGGATTTTTACTACGTTTCTGTGAGCAGTGTGAACCCACAAAAAGGGACTTTTGGAAACGCTCTAAAAATGTTTAAAATTGGAAGCAGTGTGAACGATCAAAACAGAAAAAACAAGTATCTTTCTCTAAGCATGTTTCTCTAAGCACAGTGAATGCACAAAAATAAACATGTTCCCCGCCGTAGAGTGTAGATAGATATAAGTGAAAACCTAGTAGTGTGAAGCTGCTAAGGCCTTGTTTACATGATATATGGTTTTCAGTTGACATCACTTGGTTTCATATTGGATCTACCTACTTTTTTGCGTGAAAATTATCAAATCCGATATGCATCATACCGTTTAACACGTCGGGCTATATATATCAGAGGCGTGTCGAAACACCTTCAGCCTTCAGGTGAGTGGAGGTGGGGGGTTAATTACTGACAGGACGTGATAGAGAATTTTCAGATAGAGTATGTATTTCTTTTCAAAATCTAATAGCATTTTTAAGTATCGTTGTAGCGACTATATCATCGAACTGGACAATAATTATTATCAGGGAAGTCACTACTGAGGGAGCTTGGGGTAAGAAGGGTGGTGTTATTGTTAAGGAGTTCAGTGAAGGCCGGCGCATAGTTGGCGCCGCAAACGTTGTACCAAATATTCCTTTCTTGTACAAAGTCGTTATTTTATTTTATCAAATTTTGTTCATGGTTGGGAAATGCATCCAAATATTTACAACATCGCTCTATACCCAAGGAAGATCTTAGAAAATATTCATAACCTATCATATTTGCCTGACTAAAACAGTTACCTTCAATTCTTTAGCTGTAGGCACCATTCTCCGCAAAACATTGTTTCTATTCACAACAATTTTTAACATATTATCAGACCTTCGAATCCTTTAGATCTGTATATCGGCACAGGCCCAGTATACAACTTTCCTGTCAAAGGTAGCACAATGGTTGGCACAATCTTGAGGGAGAGCTCATGTGTTGCCAGTTCAGTCGAGGCATCAATGCCTTCGTCTTGTAAATTATTCCTCCTATTTCCTTGTCTTCAGTTTTGTTAAATGACTTCTTCAATATCTGGTGTTCTGTTTCCTGTACCAATTTGAAATGAATATGTTTTATTCATTTTAGCTCCGACTATATAAATAGAGAGGTGTATACAAATCAACCTACTGCTGCCTTTTTTGACCAATTCAACAGAAGTAGTCGATAACAGACGGAGGAGCTAACAACAATTTCAGAAGAACGGAAACATTGTCGTACAACTTAGCTTATCTTTATCTTATTGTGAGGTGTATAAAATGTGTAAATATCTGAAGTTTGTCTTTGCTAAGTGTTGCTTAAAAATGTCACTTGTAAAAGATGAAGTTGTTGAACCTTAGCATGTCATGAATTTCCTGGAGCTCGAAATTACCCAGTTCTTGAAAACCAGAATGCATGCCTCAAAATATATAATAAAAATCATAAGGAGAAAAAGCTACCGGCCAATTAAGAACACAAAATAAAGCACTGTTTACGTTGGTATTTTGATCACAAATATCTTATGTAGAAAGAGAGCCTCATCTAGAAAAGAAAAATTTTTAACACATTTTAAATGATCATATTGCTGACATGAGAAAGAAATTTCCTGTCATACTTAACAACCGATAATAAGATTGAAAAATATGATTTCGAAGTACTTCTGCCTATAAACATTAAGAAAAAAGGAACATTCTCAGTATTAAATAGTTATTTAGTTGCTAGAAGGTATAAGACTACTTTCAGCCTTCATGCGCCATTCAACGGTCTCTAGGTGAAAGATTCAGTATCTATTCGCCAGTTGCCCGCGTGGTACAATGCCCGACTTTCTTGGTACAATATCAGGGCTTCGAGATCTGCGTTCAGGACTTCGTCCTCTTCTTGGAACTACATCGGGGTTTTGAGAAACCCTAAGGAGAGAAGAGCAGGTCGTTTAAGAATCTAATGACAGGAAAAAGAAGTATTTCAACACTGCTTTGTCAGTCCTAAAGACTGGTATAGTCAAGTTTCCTAGTTATTGCATATGGCAGCAGACTTTATGAGAAACCCAATTTAAACATCCATGACCACAGTAAATGGAATCCGAAACATTTAACATCTGAAACATCTAAAACTGGAATTGATTCTTACATGATAACAAATCGACGCAAAAAGCTACTTTACCGGGGAGAGACAACATTCTTTTTAGAAGAAGGAATTGATGTTCTCGGACGTGGCATACTACTTCTTACTGAAGTAGAAGCACTAACTTGATCTTTGCTTGAGTAAGGCGAACCTATATTCGACCTCCTCGATCTTGGGATGCTGTCACTAGACTGGGACAATTGATTTCCAGGGGCACGTCGTCTTATGGCTACAAGAAAGATTAAAACAATCATATTTCTTGATTAATTACAAAATCGATTAGCAAAAATGACTTTGCTTCTATTTGAGTAGACTAAACTTCATATAGACGCTTATAGAAGCTCCAGTCTCTATAAACGTCTTTAGACAAACATGACAGATCAGCAGCGGGGAAGATTTACAAAAATACCGGAGCTTTTAGTCGTCGTCGAGAGGGACATTTTGACAACAGCTCGTGCAAAAGGGCACATGTGAAATAACCGAAACACAATGCACCTCATAAGCAAACTTGCATAAGTATTTCAGCCCCGAAAAATAGTTTCATTTATAAGACAATAAAAAACAGAATTTAGGCAACATAGGGTACAAACATTGGAAAAGTTTGGATATCTCCACATTAATAAAGGATCTCACATCAAACGTAGCAAAATAAACTACAATTTGAGCGTAGCTAAAACATTAGAAAGATAGTAAAGGAGAAAATTTTAGAGATCTTTTTCTAAAACAGTATTATTACCAAAATTTGGTGAATCTTGTGAAATTAACTCTAACTAAATCTTAGAAAGAAAAGAGCGATGACAAGAAAATTTTTCTGAATATTGTGCTTCAAAAATCGAGAATCATGTGCTTCGACAATTCATTTGCTACGTTTTTTTTCGGCGGTGTATGTACAAGATGGCCGACGTATTCTAGAAAGCTGCGACAAGCGGTGGGATTAGTTCATATGCGACATGCTATGATTTTGTGGGTTCTTTTTCCTTCATCTTGCCTTCGTTACCAAGTTTTAGTAATTGTTAATGACTAAGCCACGTTATTGTAGTATCTATGTCCATAATGACGAAGCCACGGTGAGGTAAATCTGACTCTGCCACTTCATCAGATGCTTCCCCTACAAGTTTAACTATGGAAAGTCGTCATGACCTCAGGAGACAACAGTTTGAGAAGTTAGAAAATAAAATAGCGACAAAGGATTGTATAAGTAACCTCATGAAAATTATTGAAGATCAAAATAAAAAAATTAATATGATGGAAGATGAGGTCATGGAGAGCCATATTTCGCAGCCCCAAATAGTAAACGATAATTTGGAGCAATACCAACGCCGCCTTTGCTTGCGTATAAGTGGCATTGATCTTGACAGATCAATGCCACCAAATCCTCATGGCATGAAAGAATTTGCTGACGATTGCCTTGACAAGGTCAAACATGTTTTTGCTGAACTTGGGGTAAAAGTTCCCGAAGAGGTTATCGATCGAGCTCACAGAGTGGGCAAGGTTACGAATCATAATGGGAAGAGTGGTCGGCAGATGATTGTACGCCTAACTACATGGCGCCACAGAACCATGATTTACAGGGCAAGGAAAAACGCCACGAAATATTTAGCACTTTAGCACTCCCGTTTGTTTTTTTGCAAATGGATTATGAATAATAAACTGAAAGCGCTATCTCAACCGAGAGCTTGTAAAAAATGGGGGAATTTGATTGGAGGAGACTGTCGTTCAACTGTTGCTAATTTTTGAAAAAAGTCAGTAAGATTTAAAATGGCACATTAAAGGTTTCGTACATTTGGAGCAACAAGGGGGTTTCCATCTGCAAAGTTAAGGGTCTGCAATAATACAGTAATAATCATCTAGATAAACTATACCTAGTGGTGGATTAAAGGAGGGCAACTAGGAGCAGGTCTGGCGCCCCTTTTTGGAAATCGTGCTTCCCTTTTAATGAATGAGAACCAGGTGAAAATTTTTATAAGACCTATCGATAAAATTACTTTCAGGATTACCTCAAAGTTAAAATTGCCTTAATTTAAATTGGGAAAATATTCCCTTCCAGGCTACAACTGATCTTTTACGAGGATGGAAAAATTAAATTGTGCAAACTGAGTTTGCATTTGCCGTAGATCGCCGTGCTAACTTCGCACAATTTAATTTTTCCATCCTCGTAAAAGATCAGTTGTAGCCTTGAAGGGAATATTTTCCCACTCACAAGCATACAAGCATGACGTGTTGCAAAAAAATCCAAAATAGAGCTGCCAGAATTGTAACTAGCAGCCCATACGATGCGTCTGCTGCTCCGATAATTCAGAATTTTGGCTGGTTAACCATCAGAAATCTTGTAAGAAAGGAGACAGCCACGCTAACTTACAAATCTCTAAATATGCTTGCACCAGACTACTTGAGAAAATTATTGGAAAAATGTTCAGATGATAGAGAACGGTTTCTGCGTTCATCAGAAACTGATCTTGAGATACCGCTGCTAAAAACAATAAATGGCCAAAAGGCTTTTTCTTATCGCGGTCCAAAACTGTGGAATAATCTAGAAAGGGCTACCAAATTGGCCCCCTCCCTGAAAACCTTCAAAGAACAACTATAGTCGGGGACAACTTTTATTTCATCTTTACGTCCACTTTTTATAGCCTTAGTATTATTAAATATTGTAAATTAGGTTTGATTGGTAAATTTATTTTGTTACTAGTATTTTAACATAGTTATTAGCTCTTATTTTAATCTTTTAAACAGGTCAGGTTGAAAAACATATGTATGAACCTTTAACCTGTATAAATATTATAAAATGAAAAGCATTGTCATCGTGAGCAATTCACATTGCCTTAATTTAAATATCTAAGCATTGCAAAGTGCCGAATTTGAGATATCATCGTAGTTTCAGTTCCTAATCAGTTGAGTTTAAAAGTGCCGTAGAACGCCCTGCTAATTTCGCACAATATAATTTTTCAATCCTCGTAAAAGATCAGTTGTAGCCTTGAAAGGAATATTTTCCCACTTACAAGCAGACAAGCATTGTCATCGTGCATCGTGAGCAATTCACATTGCCTTAATTTAAATATCTAAGCATTGCAAAGTGCCGAATTTGAGATATCATCGTAGTTTCAGTTCCTAATCAGTTGTGTTTGCATTTGTCTTGGAACGCTGTGCTATCTTCGCACAATTTAGTTTTGCACTGTGTATGAATGACAATAATTTATGGCTAGTGGATGTAAATCTGGAACTATTTACGTCTCACCTTGTAAATTTCATTAGCATTGTTCACAGAGTATTATTTTATTTCTGTTTACTAGCACTGACAGTTTCATCTTCGCCTCACAGATTTTACTGGGCACGTGTCAGATATTGAAGAACCTGCAAATGTGCACATAAGCCCGCGATACTATGACCAGCGGCAGACATTTTTCCTATCTGTTATCAGAAACACGAGCACATGACTGTAAAGGCTGACCAATCAGTGCCGCCTGCCTATTAGAATGTTACCAGTGGAGTCCTAAGGTGCAGACGAACTCCTTTTGTCTACACAGTAGCGGTTTTTTCGTGCTTACGTAGATAGATTTTAAAACTGCTACGTGGAACGACGATCGGGCTTTACAAAAGATCCGAAACATGTCTATAATGGCGACATGTTCCAATCTAAGTAAACATCCTAAGTATTCCGCAATGTATGCACAATTTAGGCAAGTAATTCCTTTAGTTACTACTAATTTTAGACAGAAAAAATTGGCATTTAGCGGGCACATTCTAGGAAAGGACATAAGCAGCAATCATTTCAGGGAATGGTTTATGAGAAGAGAGCAAGTGGAAGACTAAAAGTTAGGAATAGCGACAACATCAAAGTAATTGCTGGTGGAAGAGATATGGTACAGTTACATAGATTGACACATGATAGAATGAAATGGGCAGCCACAGCGGTTTATTCTGAACCTTCTGTTAAGGAATACCTGCCCTCCTTTTCAGAACAATGTGTGGATATCACCAAACAGGTTATCGTGACTGGCATCAAACTTTAATCCTTTCGTTATTGTCTATATCGAAAAAATCAAAACCTATCCAAGAAGGCAAGGCATTCATTGTTCTTGACCCCTCTATCATTGGCTCACTGGATGTCTTCTGTTCTGTTTTCCAAAGATACCACGATTTTCTGTTCGCTTTAAAACATTCTGAATATCTTCGCTTAGGAGTAGGATTCCTTTAACTCCTTTGCAACAATTTCTCATATTTCTTTCATCAAACGATATTTTTATACAAATTTCTCACGCTCATTTTTCAGCACAGCGGCGTATAGATTTTGAATGTTTACTAACGTGCTGGTCGATCTTTCCACCTGGAGCTCGTACTCAGACATAACTACTAAAACGAGGCCGTGTTAACGTTGAAATAGTGTATTCTAGATAATTTTTTATTAAAAGACAGACCTGGTCCGTCCGACGACGCAGTCGGAAGCTTGACTGTTAGGTTGGCATCACCTGCAATATCAATAAAAATAAAACTAATGTATATGATATCTAGACTTGCCTCTTGTTTCGGAAAATAATCATTTGAGGATTTCAATAAAAGAAAACATTTTCACATTCCGTAACATTAAGCAAAAGGCTTTATGCAGAATTACTTCTTTGCGGTAATTACTTCAAAGTAGCACTATTTAGTTCACAAATTTTTCGTCCTCCTATTGTGTCTTTTTAAAAAAAGCAGCCTGGCCGTTTCTTGTTAGTGCTTTTGTGATGAGAAGACCAAACTTTACCAGCAACAACAGAAAAAGACTAGGCATATAAAGCTTTGGGAAACAATGTCGTCTACTAACAAAAAAAGAAAACTGCAAAGCACTGAAGCACTGCAGCTTCAACTTTGATTTCTTGAAACAATAAAGTCACCTAGAGTCAAAATAATTCAAAGTTTAGTAATGCAAGAAAATGTATTCTATCTTACCTTGGGGTGGAAATGATGATGTTTCGCTTGAACAGCGACCTGATGCAAGTTTTTGCTCGGCTGAAAAAGGAAGAAAAACATAGAACGAACAGAAACATGAAAAGTTATTGCTCTTTGACATCTGCTAGAAAAATTTAATAAAGTAAATTGTAGGGAAATAAATTTGCATGGTGAACATAACTTAATGATTAATAAATTCGCCCATGGCAATCAGATACAGACTATCAGCGATAGAAAGTAATGACTTTGCAAGAATCCGTTATTTTGATGACGCTAAAAAGATGGAGACATGATCATGTCACGTATTCCCGCAGACTATCGGCGGCCTCAGAACGTATTCCCGCTGAAACTTTATTTACCACAGGCACTGCCAAGGTTTAATTACATAAAGGATTTCAATTCTTTCAATTATTGGAAAGTATAACTAACAATGCAAACAATAAAGGGCTAAGCACGTCCACTGGAAATTTCCGTGCTAAATCCGATTATGGACTTTCAAGTAGTAGATTTGTGCAATTAAGGAGGCAGAATAAGTGCTAGCAAGTAAAGTGTCCTGGATCAGAATTTACAAGCATTAATGCAGCGTTTGAAGTGCTACATCTCTGACAACTGCTGCCAAAGTCAAGAAGTGGCATAAAGAAGTAGCATTTTATACATAGCACAGTATGATATACTGTGAAGAACCAAAGGTAAACACAAAAAGCGGCATAGTTAGATAAGGACTATGCTGTGTCTTTACTGTGTAGTTAAATAATTTGAATTTAACCTTAGAAGCCTCGCATACAGGGTAAAATATATTTCCAAAAGATTTACTTTAACCATAAAGTTAACTGCACTTTTATTATCTTTAGGTTATAATGCCTGATTATTAAAAAGAAAATGACTAAAGCAGTATGGCTTGATAAGTTAACAATAAGCTAGCAGGACAAGACAGCACCCTATTTGAAGGAAAAAGTGTTAAGGTTTAGTTTAGATAACAGTTTTGTTTAGTTTTAAGAGCAAAGTTAAAAATTCAGTTCAGTTACAGTGTTGTTAAAAAATTAGATTAATATAATTTATACAAAAACACAAATATGCTAACAATTCATCTTATTTTTTTAAATGGTTTTAACGTTATATTAAACACAGAAATGTTTTTGACTTATTTGATATGAATATTAATGAGCTGACATGTTAGAATTAGTCTTGAAACATTATCCGACTTTAAATAAATTTAAATTCTTACTCATTAAGTCCCAAGCTGCGTAAGGATTTAACATTATTCCAGATTTCACGCGTTTATTCTCCAGAGTTTCTTCAGGGATAGAAGCTTCAAACAATGATGAAATTGGAAGCAGGATCTTCCTACCTTTAAAATCAAGCTTCATCATGATAGGAAGTTCTTTGTTTATTATAAAATACTTTAATGTTTATTTATTCATGCAACAGTTTTTTGATGGTACAGAACTTGAAAAGAGCTTTGAAAATATGAAACATATCGTAACACATTGTCTAAAAGTTTTCTTCTGACCCCCTCACAGCTTAAAACGACAGACTAAGGGTCCGAAAGAACACGTTGAAAAATAAACACTCAAGTGTAGATCGAAAAAGACCAATCAGAAAAACGCAAAAGCAAGACCGATATAGTTGTCCAATCAGTGCCGCCTGCCTGAAGAAAAATTACCACTTGAGTCAAAGAGAGAAAGCGAACTTCTTCCGTCTACACAATGGCGGCTTTTTCGTTTGTCTGTAGATCGACTAAAAAAAAGATGAAAAGACAACCGGGCTTTGTCAATTAACTGAAACAGGTCGTCACAATAGGCTTTTACACAATCTGGGTTATCAAAAAAATGTTGACCGAAGGCAGAATCACTTGTTTTAACGGTGTTTCTAGGCCTACAAGATCGAGGAGGCTGTTCTTTTTGAAGGGTAGTTTTGTTTCTTATGCTGGAAGGAACATGCTGTTTTACCCCCCTATCTTTGGGTTGTGCAACCTACGCAGCCAGAATCACACTCGCACGTAAATTCTTTTGGGTGGTAGGAACGCAATCCTTTTGAATGAAGGAACGCAATCCTTTTGAAGATTTTTCTAAGTTTTTCCAGTTCAGCGTGAATTTTAGATTTCGAGCAGATCATGAGTGGCCTATGAACTAATTTTTTGATAAGGTTTTTTTGATACTTTTTGGTGTTGTTTTGCGTAAAGGAATTCCAGCATATGTACTGACCGGTAAAAGTGGGCTTGCGATATACATTGATAAGTAATCCAGTCTTAGACTTTTCGACCAAAACATATAAATAGCAAGCAATCATTTTCTTCCTTTTCAAAATTAAAGTGGAGGGCTGGATGTAGGCTATTAAGGTGTTTTAGAAAAGTTATCACACTCAGCTTATGTTTTGAAAATTGGATATCAGTTGTCAATATATCTAAAATAGCTATACTAGGCTTTTGATTGTAGTCGAACAAACGCTCTTTGTGAAAGCCCAGCCGCCTTTGCATCTAGCAGTTTTTGAATCGATCTACGTACAAAAAAAAAGCTGCCATTATGTAAACACAAGGAATTTGTTTTCTCACTTGGACTTCAGTTGTAATGTTGTTTCGGACCCTTATTCTGACCTTTTATGCGCTGCGGAGTGTCCAACGAAAAAGCATTTAGCCAATATGTAATAAAATCATTAAAAGCCCCATTCATTTAAAGTTTGAATTTGACAGCTTTTTTTTCGGGGCACAAGATTAAAATTTAATATAAGAAATGAATTTAAAGACGAGAAAAAAGGCTCCCATTCCATTTTATCACATAGAATATGTATGCGTTAGTTATCATCACAACGATGCTTTTTGAGTTAAGGCAAGTGATGTTTCATCTAAGAAGACTAAGAAAATGCTATTCGAATAAAATAGTGTTCAATACCTCCTTTTGCTTTTGGTTTTCGAACCGCTGTGGAGCAAAAAAATAGACAATTAGGGTTCACAGGATAGCATTCAATCATGGGTGTGCTCTTGCTATGAAGATTAGCACGGATGGCAAGTTGCAAACGGTAAAGATTAGAAACCTGCTTACAAAACAAGCTTTCTCCATTTAGGAGAATCTTGAACATTTGCTGCATTTTCTGTGCTGGCTTTGCAGAGCCATACATAGGCTTTACAACCTCTTTCTGTTTTGTAGAGCCATACAGAGGCTTTACGACCTCTTCATGGCTTTGCAAAGCCATACTGGCTTTACAACCCTGATCTAAAAAAAAGACTTGATCGAGCTTCTCCAGCCCAGCGTTGATACCACATTGCAGCGTCCATGCTAGGAGCTCACCGTGTTGTTTGGGGCTAGAGATCAATCATGTTGGTCTTGGTTTAACCTGCTTTTTAATATCAAAGTTCAAAAAAACCATTGAAACAAAGCATTCGTAAGTGACTTTTAACATGTTTGCCCTTGTATTGAGTTAATGTTAGGGACAATCCACTGTTCATTCATTTACCTTGGCCTTTTGCTTTTAGATTCTTTAAGAATTCAAAGTTTAATGCACATTAAAAAGCGCAGAACCACTCTGTATGTACAGTTTTTACCCAGGGCAGCCCTAAGCTTTAGGTGTGAGAGATCCCAAAATGGAGATATTCGATTACTTCCTCGTGCTGATGTAAGAGAAAATACCGTGTAATAGATGTTCGGTCCAGTCTATTTTAGAGATCAGTGCTTTTCGCCTCTTCGGCCTTTTTCGTATATCGAAAACTAAACTAAAACTAAAACTAAAACTAACATTAAAATTAAAATTAAAATTAAAACTAAAATTAAAACTAAAATTAAAATAAAAACTTAAACTTAAACTTAAACTAAAATTAAAATCAAAACTAAAACTAAAATTAAAACTAGAATTAAAACTAAAACTAAAACTAAAATTAAAATCAAAACCAAAATTAAAATCAAAACTAAAACTAAAATTAAAATTAAAATCAAAATTAAAACTAAAACTAAAATTAAAACTAAAATCAAAACTAAAACTAAAACTAAAATCAAAATCAAAACTAAAATTAAAACTAAAACTAAAATTAAAACTAAAACTAAAACTAAAATTAAAACTAAAACTAAAACTGAAACTAAAACTAAAACTAAAATTAAAACTAAAACTAAAACTAAAACTAAAATTAAAATTAAAACTAAACTAAAACTAAAACTTAAACTTAAAATTAAAACTAAAACTAAAACTAAAATTAAAATTAAAACTAAAATTAAAATTAAAACTAAAACTGAAATTAAAACTAAAATTAAAATTAAAATTAAAACTAAAATTAAAATTAAAACTAAAACTGAAATTAAAACTAAAACTAAACTGAATTAAAATAAATCATTAAACTAAAGTTGAAATTACACAAAAGACATCCCGCGTAGCAACACGCCAGTTGAGCGAAAGTTGTTTGGGTGAAACAACCGGCGTTCAATTGGAAAATCAATATTTGAGGTGATCATTTTGTTGTAAAGTGTTTAATGCCATTGATATTCGTCAAAAGAAACGAAATATTTTAGCCATTGGTTTATGGGGCTTAATTTCCTTGGCCTAGACCAATTGCTTTATACAATTCGTGTCGACAGTCGGTACAGATGTGGAAATATGGTACTTGTCTTTTCATGTTCGGGAAATACCCTCAATGTAGAAAACCAAAATTTATACTAATCAAAACAATAAATTTAAGGATGTTCATACCAATGTCATCTGCTAATTCAAGTGAATTTCTTGAAGATCCCAGAGAACTACGTGGGCTTGTTGAAAAGTCACCTATAATTAGATTTCTTGTAAGCGTTTGGTATCAGTTTAACTTGGTAAGGAACTACACAATGCATTACGTTGAAATGAGAAAAGGAACATTGACAGTCTCCGCAAAGACATGTCTGCACATGCCTGTCACGAACATAAACTTTCAAATTGGAGGCTAGGGCAGACGTCCTTTAAACATTTTTGTGCCTGCGAGCACAAACCCTTTTTGCAAAAGGTGCATGCAATATTTTTTCGCATGTATTGCGTAGGATATAAATTTGTTAAGAATAAAAAACATAAGGTAAGGCTTAATGACGAATCGTACGCGAATATAAAAACGGTCCTGCAGGCAAACTTATTTCTCTTTTGAATTCTTTTTGGGAAATCCAGAAGTTTGTTTGCTTTGGAAACAATGACAGCAATACGACATTCGCTTTCATTCATTTTTACGAGTCACTTTTACTGTTCAAAGACCGGTAGATTTTCAAAGAGCTACTTTAACATAAAATTATTTTAAAATGACGATGGTTTTATCAACAAACATAGCATTAGAGAGTTTAAACAAATTTTAGCTTGCAACAAAAAGGGAAATTTTGAAGCGATTGAGTCTTTAATTTTATCCGAGTAACAAACGAAATGGAAGTCGGTTTTATTGCTCGATATTGTTTGATTCTATAATTAAGGATACTTTCAGCTTTTTCAATATTTGGACCATTACCAGCAATCACAATTAACATCTCTTGCACGCTCAACATCTTAATATTAACATGGTGAAATATGTAGCTGAATTCTTTCTCTAAATTCTAAAACAATTTGAAACTTTGAAAAAAATGCTTTCTCAGATGTGCCTGCAGACAAAATGTGATGGGCATGGTTTGCCTTCGAGCGCCACTTTAGCGAGGCCTGGGCTAGGGAAATATAATGCGCACAAATTCTAGCCTGGGCTCCAGACCCCTAACTTGAAACCCCTAACTTTTCAAATTAGGGGTCTGGAACATAAGCTAACAAGTTCATGAAAAAAAATCCTACTTATTCAAAGAATCTCAACTGATTGGACACTTCAAGTTATAAGAATGATTTTAAACATAATATATTCAAACTCTTTGTCAAATGGGTGACATTTATATACATAAAAAAGCGTAATAAATACGAAATAAATACGTAATAAATACGCAACAAGTCATGATGCCCACCTGACGAATCACTTCTGTCTGAAAACGAAGAGCTCCTGAAATTTGCATTCATCCCTAAAAGATGAAAGTGATCTGGATTTGTTTCTTGAGTAGAGCAAGGTACATTTCATTAATCGTTTAAAATATCTTGTGTATATTAATTGATGGACGCTACTTCTAGAAGGATCTGTGGCAAAACTGTGGTCGAAAGGCAAACGTTTGGTTTGATAAATTTTCAGTTCGAGACATTTATATAACCCTTGAGTAACAGAATCTGAGATGAAGGTGACATAAACGAGGTAAGATTCATATACGAATTAAAAACAAGATACACATCTGAAAATAGTATCGAAACAATTGTACATTAGATTTGCTTCAAACCCTGAAGCTTAACACGAGCTACAAATAAAAGCCGATCTTAAGTTGAAACAGTAATCATTGGAAGTTACTAACCTGAGGAACCAACCCTGCGAGTTAGAGGTCCTGGAGCAATTTGCACTGATCGTTGAGAAACAGGCGATGCTAAAATAATAGAGAAAAAAACAAAAAATAGGTTTGAGCCAGAATGAATAAGGTTACCGACTGGGTGCACTGCAGGTCTGCCGCCAGATATTACAAAACCCGAAAACCCATTGGTGGAAAACCCAAGAGACTGCCATTATCAACTCTAATCCCTCAAAATTTCCCTCCCTAACACATAAAAATATTTTTGTAACCTTAACCACTCACCCAACTCCAATAATCATGAACTACTATTCAATCATCTTTCAAAATCTATTGAATCTATCTTGTTACAATCTCCACGCGCTGAAATTATGATCCTTGGTGATTTCATGGCTCACAACCCCGACTCGCTTACCGACCCGATACTACCAACCCTGCCGGTCGGGGTACAGAGGCTCAAATGATTGCCGACACTACTCGCATTCCAGATCATACAGGAAACAAAGCAAGGCAACTCTGACCACTGTCTAGTTGGTCTTCAGGTTCCTCTAATGACCCATCTGCATCTGCTTCATTTATCACCAATAGAATTCTCCTTTGCATGGATCTTTTCATTCCATCTTCCTTCAAAAACCTGGAAAAAAGTCCTTTCCTTAGTGGTTCAACTCTCACAACGTTCCAAAGCTGTCCAAAACAAAAATCACCGCTTCAAAGATTGGAGTCACTCCCAAACACCTCAATCCAGAGCTTCCAGTGTATTCGCTCGCACGTTATATACCAAAATTAACAACAATGCAAAAACCATTTTTGACTGTCGCATCAAAAACAAGATCTCCGGCCACCAAACAATTTCTCGCTCCTTTTAGTCCATGGACAAGGTCGTCTCCCAAAACCTCTGCCAAACCTCCCTTCCTCCTTTGAGACCTGGTATTCGTATGTTGGTAACTAAAGGTATTCGTTTTATCAATACCAACAAGTCTCTAAGCCTCTTTCCCATCAGCGTTTTGTCGCTGATATCGCCATTTTTATACACTCTACCACTGCCATTGCTCTGAGAAGATCAGAGCTATGATCCCAGGTCCACCTAAACATGCACAAAAAAACCTGACACTCTTCCAGTACTCACACTTTCAAAGTCTCTTTGCCTAACGCACGAAATCAATCACAAATTTCTTCCTTCCTCCCTAGACCTTGTAAACTTTGGAATGCTCTACCCCTTACTGTTTCCCAGACTCTGACAATCTTTCTTTTTTCAAAAAAAAGTTAAAAAAATTTGATCCTCCCTTTCTTGCTTCCTAATCCTTTCTCCCTTTTCCTTGTTAGGACCTAGCTATAGGCTCACGAGCCTTTCCCTCATATCATGAATGCGTTTAAAGCTAACTTCAGCCTCCACTTACATTCAAACTTTAAACTCATGGGTTGTAAATCGTCCAAAGCGTTATTTTCCATTGATTTTCCGAAGTCTCTTCGTCGAATTGGGGAATCTGCAAATGATAAAATGCCGTTGAAAATATCATAAGCTGCATTCCTGAGGCAAGCGGAGCTCCATTAGCAAGGCTGTAGCATTTATACTCTCTCGGTTAATTCAAAGTTCACATTTTAAACATTCTAATTTTATACAAGCAAAGTAATTAAAACCTTCCCGAGAACTTTCGCCATTTAAAACGAGAAACAACTTCGTGGACTACTCTGATTAGAATTGATAACAATTTAACTGGTATTTCGAAACTTCAGGTTTATAGTTGGGACACCGTATTTTGGGTGGTCAACAGAAGGTAACATAACATTTTGGAGAAAGAATATCTAAAGAAGAGTAAGAAATATTGTCTGTAAAAACTTCAATATATGCCAAAAGAAAACCAATCCACGTCCTAAATCTCTTCTTCTGTGGAAAGTTTATAGCAAAGGGAGAAGTCGCATTGAAAAGACTGAGAAGATACAACCAGCAACACATGGCAGGGCACTGTGAAGGAGGTGCTCTCTCCTCGATTAGTTTGACTACTGAGAGAGCTCCTCCTTACGAAATTCCCTCCACGCAATCATCTTGTTCTCTTTATTTCCTTGAATGTATATGGTAATAATTTCTCTGGTGGATGTATGATCTTTCTACAACACATTCATTTTCTTTCTGTTTAGCTATAATTGGTTGAATTATTGTGAAAAATTGTATGAAGTGGAATTTGAAAAAAACTGAAATGAAATGAAAGGGTCTAGGTAGCAATACGATTTAGGCAAGGCACAGAGAAGTTTGTGATCAAGGCAAGTTTGCTAATGAAGGTCCTCAAGATTTTTGCAAAAACCCGGAACAATGGGAGGGGGAGAAAACGAAAGAATTCGTGCTTAGACATTCACTGGGAGCACTTCATGCAGCTTTAGGCAGGAAAATAGTAAAAGATTGAAAGCCTACGGGAAAGACAGATAACAGAACACTGGCACAAATCTCTGATGGACTCAAGCCAACAGACCAATATCATAAGGCATGATTTTTAACACATAAAATCTACTTAATTTACATAAAAAAATTAAAAAAATCTTTATAGCTTCCTTAGATGAAAAGAACATGATGTCATCAGGTTTAAGCAAAAACAGCGAGTAACAACAATGTTAAGATAAACTTAAAAAAAGAAAGAAAAATTTTTATCAACTAAACAGCAACATCTCTATAGGGAACCTCCAAAATATGTCTTGTCAGCTTCTTTAAGGGAAACCCGGCGAAAAAAAAGTTACAAACAAGAGGAAAATTTTGCTGCTGTTTAATTAAATGTAATAAATTGGATCTGAAAACCTTCTCGCATTTATGTTAAAGGAATGATTGCTTCAAGAATTTTTCGATTAGCGTAAATTGCAATGCTAGTTTGAACAAACAGAAGCATATTGCATAAAGGTTTATCTTCTAAGTTCAAATTAGACAAGAGATCTCAAAGAGATTATAAGGCACAGCGTAACCATTCTCATCAGTATATTTTCTGCCGTCATATGGCCATAGGAAATGACAATTCGACGTTTCACTAGAGCCTTTGTGCCTTGAAGACCAGCTACAAATGCAAGTTTACAAATTAAAGGAGCTGCTTCAGTGGTCAAAGAAAAGGAATTTCACTTTCTCTCTCAAAACATGATCAAAGGCGTTCTGGAAAAGTGTTGATGATTAATTATTAGTATATCATAAGTATATCAATCACAAACTGTTTTGTCATATTCATCCGGACAAACATTTACACCTTATCCGATGTCAAACAAACACATTGATGTTGTAGAACCCAGTTTACGCCAAACCAAATGTCAAAGAACATAAAACGCCACAAGAGTAATGCAAAATTTAGAACAATTGGTGAAAGACCGAATTTCAAACTTATGCCGACAAGACCTGTTAGTTCATAATTTTCATAAGCCATCACTGGTCTCCCATAGGGCGAAGATAGTGCTATTTGATCTATAAGAAAAGTGAATAGCACGTGTTACAAGTTAGTAGAAGCAGTTAAATGAAAATAATCTACTGGAATATCACGATAGATCATATGCCTATATATGTTCAAAGTTAGTATATATTATTTTGAGATTAACATTGGAAGGAAAAAAGTTCAAAAGTAGATGTTACAAATGTATGTAATTAGAATTTTTCAATTTTGATAACATAAGCTGATGGAGTATTATGCAATAATCTCAATGTGCAAAATGAGTTAAATTGATTAAAAACTGGCAGAGATTTGGCCAAATGAGCACAGGCTCTTTCCCCATCAAATAATTGGAATACACCAGTTCAGCATATTGCTTTAATTTGAAAATTTTTGATTTGATATTGCATTGCAGAAATAGTATTTCATAATGCTATTTCTGGTTATATGGTCAAAACTTAAATACTCCAAAATAGATTTTGAATGAAGTCACACTTTGCTCCTCTATTATCATGAAAAGTCATGGAAATGAACCCATCTGTCATGGATAGATAATTTGCTCTTAAGAAAAATGCTAGGTTCCAATATCCACATAGAGATTTTTAGGGACAACTACTTTGATTCATGTAACATAAAAAGTAAAAAGGGTTTCTCATAAAAGCTTCATCTGTGAATAACCCACTCAAGAATACCTTGATCATACTCCCAATCCAAACTCATCACACTGCACATGCTCTCAGCTTGGTATAATCTCCCTGGTGCTGATTCAGAATGCTGGCCAATGTTATGCTTTGCAAGTAAATTATTCAATTTATCTACAACAAAATTGACAATTATACTCCATAAAACTCACAAAAAACAAGTTGAAAGGTCAAAATCAAATAATTAAAAATCTGAAACAGGTTCAAAATTGTAATGTTAATTACTTTGATAATGAACCAGGTACTAATGAGGTAAGTACACTGGAATGTGCTAGCAGAATAACTTTTTATGTCATGAAAAGTGCAGATGAGGACAAGAATTGCTTGCTTTGCCACCAATTTTTGCACCTAAAAAGATCCAAAAACACAGAGTACCTTTTCTGTTCTGAATGGAAATGAGATCAAGTTTTGATGCCAATGATCCCTTTACTCTGTTGAGCTCAGGAGTTCTAATGTCATCAGTCAACCAGCATTTTGGCTTATCTCCAGACTTTGCATTTTTGGGCGGAGTTTTTAGCAACCTGGATATGAAAAACATCAATCATTTCATTATTTAATCCTATGCATTCAATTTCACAATAAGAAGAAGATAAAGGAAGTAGTTTGACAGTAAAATCATACAAAAAAAGATTCAGTTTCCATGAGCAACTGGGAATTTTGAGCCAAGAACAACAAACAGGTTCCAACAGCCACTGGCCAGAGGAAGGCTAAAGATGACAAAGAAATTGAGCAAGTGACCAAAAGCTTGGAAAATTGTGAAAGTTGAAGAAATCTTAATTCCTTTTGGTTTTCAAAATGCAGTCAGATAAAACAAAATAAAAAACTAAAAGAAAATTCATAAACCTGTTTTTAACATTAATTTGCTTGCAGAACTGCTTTGAACTTTAAAATTTAGACATTGACCGTTTATAATTTATATACTTAAATTATGACACGCTTGTATGTATGCATGTAGCTTTGCATCTTTAATTGAAAACAACCTTTAAATTATTAAAATGTTTTGGGGAAAAGGAGTTGCAAGGAGAGGGAATGAAAACTACAAACATTACTACAACAAATTTTGTCAGATAAATTTTCGGAGGATAAACTTTGTCGAAATAAATTTCTGACAGCTTTCAAAATTTCTTGGTTATAAACTTTGTGGTAGGTTTTTTTTCAAACAGAGATAGCAACATATTACCAAAATCTTAAGGCAAAACCATACAGGTAGCTTTATATTCAATTACATGTACTGACTTTGTGGAAACTTGAGAGCTTGAGTATCTGTTCGGAAATTGGCTCAACACCCTAGGTAGCTTTTTAACAGCATGTCAGGAAAACCAAATCAAAGTTGAATATTGACTCAGTTTATGCAAAGAGGTGAACAGAACAGCATGTCAGGAAAACCAAATCAAAGTTGAATATTGACTCAGTTTATGCAAAGAGGTGATGAGGGGGCTTCTGCCCCCCCTCCCCTCTTGCCTCCCCCTTATGACGTCACTGAGTTAGAACTCATTATATAGAACAATGGTGAACAAAATTAATCTAAGAATTATGACGTTGGTGTAAATGAGGAAGAAGACATAGATTACATTGAATAGATTAAAAGGATGCATAAATTTCAAGTAATAGTGACCTCAAAAATTGTAAATACCAAAAAATTTCATCGTGACTAGATTTTGTCTCATTTTGGATTCCAGGCATGTAATTATACAAAAAGACAGTTAACCACAATCCATTCTCCCATTGATACAGCTGTTAATAGTTTACAAGTTGCAATTCAGTTAAGGGATAAAACTCTTTTTAGCTTAAAGTTTTCAAAAAATGTAAAATGTAAAATTTTGGGTAAAGCAAACAAATCCAGCGGATGGCCCACAAGGTCAAAAAGGTAGGAAAATTGCTGAAAATAATTTATTGCTTTACCCAAATTTTTACCAGACCCTTAATAGTGAGAAAACCATGTAATCTACCAAATAGCTAGACCATCTATGCTACCACATCGGTTCCTCAAATAACTGAAATAAAACTTACTTTATCTAATTCGAAAATGGATAAAGCCCCTGGGGGCTTAATAGAGCTTTTATGGTTTCAAACATCAATTGGTCTTTATCTTCTGCATGGAGATAAATTTGAGCAAGAAAGTAAATTAAAAGTAAAATCAACCATTGGTCAAACATTTTTGGGGAATGCAACACATTCCTTCTCTATAAAAATACTTTCTATAAGAAATCAATACCTAAGTTTATAAAAATGAGTTGTTTCTGACAGCACCCACAACTTATATTGATGCAGCACTCCAGCTTTATGCACGAAATAGCCCACCTGAGTGACACTCGCATGATTTCTCTTGCACGAGCTCTATTAAAATGATAATAAGGATCAACAATGCTTAAAGCATCTGTAATGTCTATCAAACCATCTGGCCCTGTTTTAAGGCAATTTTATGTAAGGTAATATCAAATAAAAAATAATAGATACGATGACCTTTAATGCACTCCAAGAAAGATTAAATACCCCAATATAAATGTGCTTCATTTATAAATTGAGAGTCACGAGATAAATATAGGCATCACGAGAGTCACATAGGCATTTTTGTCAGATGCTTGCAAAATGTTGTACTAAACCTTTCTAAATAACCCTTTAAATGTCCAGACTTTGTTCTGAGGGCTGTGTGACCCATGTAGTTAAAATACAAAATGCCTATAGTATTTCTAAACATTCTCAGTGGAATTGTTTTTTAAATGCATTTTTCCGCTGAGATGTGGTCTATTTTTCCTTGTTGATGTTTCCTGCATTTTGGCATGTCAGCTTTGTATCGTCTATCAGGGCTGTCAGAAGCAGGGGCTGGGGGAGGTCTGAACCCCTCAAAAATTATTGGATGGGAGGCTGGACCCCCATAGTTGTCACGCTGTAATATATTTTTCTTATAATAATGTAAAGTATGGAAAGCAATACAATTGACAGCCACCACCTTCCCCAATATGGCAGGGTATG
The DNA here is from genome assembly GCF_013076305.1 of Rhopilema esculentum. The sequence continues at coordinate 15,159,236 of NW_027019365.1, read as the reverse complement.
TCACTTGCTTGGGTTGCAAAAGATGACTGAAAATGTGTTAATTCATGAAAAATTCGAATGCTGAAGTGGTTGCAAAATTTTTTTGCGTCAAATGAAAATGCCTGGAGCCCTAATTTTTTATTTTATTTTATGTTCTTGTAAAAAACATCCTGACTGGATTAGATTGCAGAAATTAAAAAAATAATCCATCCTTCTCTATCTAGTTTGCGCTAGGCTACAAACAACAGCACTTATAGCAATATCTACAGCCCAAAGAAGCAAAAAAGATAATTAGGCTAAAACTGACTAAATTACAAATTACATTAATTAAAAGTTCCATTCCTATTTTTTGCTACAAATTAAAAACACAATTTGCATAGGAGATGAAATGTTATATGGATGCCATAATAGCTTAGTAGAAACAAGCTTGAAATTCTTTATATGGTCAGCTTTTGAACAAATAGTGAAAAGAAGATGGTGACAGCAGAGAATCCACAGATAATTTTCTTTTTCAAAGCAATGAGCTACAAAGAATTATTTAGAGCAAATATGGTGCTTCAAATAATAGGGTCCATTTATAAAATTTATAAAATAAGACCCTTCATGAAAAGCACTCTTGAGGCGTTCCTCTTTAAATATCTGTATGTATCAATATAATTGTTTAAAAATATAAACCATAGCCCAACAATCCTGTATGCAGTTCTAAAGAGAATCAACTAATCTAATTAATATTGCCTAAGAGGATGCAAACAACTTTGAAACTGCCTGCAGTCAATTGACCAAAAATAGAAACAAAAGCAATCTTCTACATTATTACGTACCTCTTTTTGGCTCTTTTGCCACATAATATAGAAAGAATAACTTATTGTGGCTGAGAAAATGTTCTGTGTTGCGACATGTTATGTCACATTTTTGTGTTTTACTTTTCTTTTTTAATGGTAGCTGTTTAGCACTTGGTATTTTAGAAAACTTAATAGACCTTTAGTACTCACTAAAATCACTTAAAAGTAAGGGACTGAGAACAGTGGTATAACAGAGGTACCTGGAGCCCTTGAGAAAAGAGGGAGATGGGATCCATATTTAAGGACTGCCAAAAGGCCCCATCAAATGGTGTAGAGCTTGCCTAACATAATAGCAAGATGCAATATCAATAATTTTTTCTCATTAACTAGGATGGAGAACTGAGTTGCATGCTTCAAAACATGGGTATAAACATATTTTGGGGCCCCTTTTGGCTGGCTGCCCATATTTATTGAACTAAGGTGCCCTAAACTGTGTTACGCTACTGACATTACAGTGAAGTGACTTGGTTTTCGATACAGTATTGAAGGAACATCGAGAGAAAATTTAAAATAACAATATCATACTGGTTATTGCTTAGATAATAAACAACTGACATGCTGATTATCAACCGGAATATATATAATACTTACCAGCTATCTTCATCGTCTAAAGTAATGTCTTCTTCCCAGTCCTCGAAGTCTGATTCATACTCAAGAAGACTCTCCTCAAGATGCGAATGATTCTTTTCTAGTGAAAATTTGTGCGTTTGTTTTTCATCTGAATTACTGTCTTTGGAATCTTCGAACTCACCCACCGGTTCATTAATATGCTTACATTTCTCTGGCGATTGAAGATCGTTAGATTGCTCGATATCTCGCAGCATCACTTGAAGTTTGTGCAGCTCTCTTTGACCAGTACGTTCCTCCTCAATGGAGCACATTTCTTCCCACAATTCCACTCCAGAAGCTTGGTTGTTGTCAGTTAGAAGTATTTCAAGATCAAACGATGAAAAAGGTTTATTGTCACCAAAGAAAGAACGTGCAATCTTCATAGACAGCAAAGTTGATTAATGTCGCAAATGTAACTAAAAGCCTTTTTCGTGTAATTATGGGTGCGACATTTGTTTATCATTCATCATTTACACAGTTCCATTTGTTTATAATAAGTTGATTCCTCCCATCCTTGGCTTGTGTTGTCCGCCATTTTCATCGTAAACAATCATTAATTCAATTCAATTTCTGTAATCAATAGATTTCCCGAGTATGACATCACAAAAAACTAGTTTAACATTTTTTTAATTTTGACTACATAATCAGCTAAATATGTCAAAATCGGACGAGGCCGGAGCCTCCCCAATAATTGTCAAACTGTAGTATGTTTCCTTTATAACAGTGTACTGAATGAGGAGGAAAACAATGAGCAGCTCCCCCCCCCCCCAATATGAAATTCGTTCCGACGGCACTGGTTAGCCTGCGTCACAGACCAGATGGTTAGATTGCACTGGTTAGATTGACTTCATTTCATTCATCTTATCATATTTATAGACAGAAACCCTATCAGCTACTAAGTTAAAAAAAAGTAAAGATTAATTTACATATAATGCTGGTCTTCTTAGGGATCGTGCTTCGGGAAAGGATGCTAATTTTGCAGGAATTCCTTTAATTTCTTTTTGAACGTGGTAATCGTGGAGCCCATTCTTATCTGTAATGGAATCTCGTTCCACGTCTGTGCACCAAAATAGAAAAAACTCTATTTGGATAATTCTAGGTTTTGCCTTGGGATATCTAGGTGAAGGCAACTTCTTGTTGAATAGTTAGATATTTTGGATCTTGTGACAAGCTTTCCTTTCAAATTGTCAGAGCAGAGACCATTTATTATTTTGTAGATCATTACTGCCCTGTCAAATTTTATCAAATTTGAGACCGAAAGCCAATTGCAGCTCCACCCGTCCTTTAATCTTGAGCCTTCTATTAGCGTGCGCGCTCATGATCGAGCTTTGTGTTTGACAATTTGCCCCATAGTTCATCACAGTATCTCAAATGGCTCTCGAGCAGCGCCTTGTAGACCTGATCTAGTTGCGATTGCGGGAGTATGTTCTTTAGTTTCCACAGAGACGAGAGTGCATTTTTTTCACCTTTAAGGTTTTTATATTGCTCATTCCATGTCAGGTTTTCGTCGACCATAATTTCTAGGTACTTTGCCTTTTGAGCTCGTTTGATTGGCTCTTCATTTACATTTACTTCTAGTGGGCCAAGGATACGGTTGGTTTGTCGTTTATGGCTAATAACCATATATTCTGTTTGTTCAGTATTCAAACTAAGCTTTTTCTGACGTAACCATTCTGCAATATTGTCGATCTCAGCTTTTAGATCATTACAGAGACCGTAGATATCCTCGGCAGAACAGGTGACACTGGTATCGTCCGAATACATGTTTGAGGTGCATCATTGACATAGAGGATGAAGAGGAGCGGCCCCAAGCACGATCCCTGGGGATACAGAAGTGGACAGTTTTTAAGCTTGATCTATGGCCATTTATTTGACAGTATTGTCTTCTGACAGTTAAATACGATGTGAACCACCGAAGAGATGTCCCTTCCACTCCGTATTTGGTTAGTTTCGATAGAAGAATCCAGTGGTTCACCGTATCAAACGCTTTTTTAAGGTCGAGAAATACGCTTATATCAATTCTATGCTTGTCAATATTAGAAAACCATGAATCTGTTATGTTTAATAGCGAGGTCAGGGTGCTATGCATCTTTAAGAATGCATGTTGACTTTCAGCAAATTTCTTTTGCTCTTTGATGTAAGTCGAGACTTGGTCGTGCTCAAATCTTTCTAGTAACCTCGAGAATACAGATAGCAAGGATATAGGCTTATAATTACCCATTTCATTTTAGAACCAGACTTGAAAATAGAGGTTACCCTTGTTATTTTCCATGTGTCTGGAAAAATACCCATTTTGAATAAAGAGTTGAATATAGCAGCTAGTGGCTTGCATCAAATTTCTGCTGCGTCTTTCACAAACTGTACTGAGATCTTATCAAAACCCGCAGATTTATTGTATTTCAATCTTTTGATTTCAATTTCTATAAGGTCTGAAGTAATTGCTTGAAATTCAAAATTTGGGGTTGTGATTGCATCTTCTTCAGCGAAGTATTTTAGTTGGTTATCTGATTCTTTAGTTACGATTTTTTCCGTAAGTTTAGGGCCTATCGTTGTGAAGTGGTTATTAAATGCTTCCGCAATTCCCTTCTGCTTTTCAAACTTCTGACTTCAAATAAGATTGAATTTCTTCGTTAGCAATTCTATTGTCGACTGATTTAGGATGAAAATGGTGGACAGCACAAGACAAGGACGGGAGAAATCAACAATATACAAATTGAACATCCATATTGACGATGTCCACCTCTATATTGAAAATCGCAAAACAATAATGTATGCTGACAAAACATAGCTCTTGTTTTCGGAAGTTCACATGCTAAGATGGAACGGAAAGTCACATGTTTTCGGAAAGTCACATGCTGAAATTCATTGGAAACTCCACAAATGGTATTGCGGATGATTTTTAAAGCTTTTTAGGTTGTTTCGACCCAAAAAAAATTTCTAGAAATTTTTCATTTTTTTAGTTTTTTTGCATATCCGGGGTCATGGATTTTTTGAAGCAATAATGCCAGCCATGCTGCCACCTGCACTTACTTTCTCGGGGAAATGGTGGAAAAGGAGGCTGCTTGGCAAAGTTCAGGAAGAGGTTATCAACATTCACCATTGAAATTTAGGAAAAGCCACTGAAACTTTAGAGTGATTGAAATTTTAGAAAATGTTAAGCGGGGGTTCAAACTTTAGAAATGGTTGCAATATTAGAACTAACCTAGCATGACTGAAATTTTATAAATCTTGCAGAGCAAGCGATTGGAATTTTAGAAACGTTGCTTAAGTCATTGAAATTTTAGAAAATGATGAACGGTGGTTGAAACTTTGGAAATGACTAAAATTTTAAGACTAGACAGAGCAACTGAACTTTTAGAAGATCACTAAACTTTTAGAAAGCTGCTGAAATTTTGGTAAAGCTATTTTTGGCGGTATATGCGCGCCATAATAAACCATGATCCCAATCTTTTACATACTGTGCTCTGCAATCTTAGTCTAATCTAATCTTAAATTCAAACCAAATTCATGATGTTTGGCACCGTAGTAAGGAGGAAGAGAACTGAGAGCGAAATGATCATACAAATCAATTCTAAGACCATGAAAAATACTGATAGCTAATGATAAATTCCGTGGTTTTCATCTAGATCAATCACTATCAATGAGCAACCATCTTCACAAAGTCTGCATAAAAGCGTCAAGTAAAGTAGACTAGGCGCGTTGAGACGTATTCGACCCATACTTACCATCCATGCTGCCCTCGGTCTGTATAAAGCAATAGTACAACAAGTCATGACACACTGTAGTACAGCGTTCTTGTTCATGTCGGAAACAAACAGAAGGAAATTCGAGATCGCCAAAAAAGAATTCTTTTATTGTAGATTTAACATCTATAACGCACTGCAAACGCACTTTAAGACAGTTCAACTTTACCTCCCATTCAAGCAAGCACTCAGAAAACATTAAATGGATTTATTTCTTAAACAACATTTCAAACATTTTTTTAATTATAGAAACTATTTAAGTAGCAGACCATTTTTCTATTTGCTTTAAAACAGGGCTTTTTTTGATAGCAGATAATCGTTAGCCTGTGCTCCAGACCCCTAACTTTCAAGTAAGGGGTCTGGGACACAGGCTAATAATTGTGTACTGAGAGCTGGCTGAATCACCCGGTATAAAGAATGTATTATTATTATCATTATTATCATTGTTTTTATCTTTGGGTTATCTATTGCAAGGTGACTTCAGCTCCCTTCTTCTCAACCTTTGCTTCAACACGCTCATACAATGCATTAAATCAGATAAATATAAGCAGCTTGGCATCTCCCCCCCCCCACCATGATGGTGATGACTGTATGCAGGCCCGTAGAGATGGGAGGCATAGGGGGCGGCACACCCCCCTGGAAAAAATATTTTCGGCAAATCTGGTCTACAATCGGCAAACTTGGTTTACCGTTGGCAAATCTGGTATACCGTCGAAAAATCATGCAATATGTTGGAAAATCCTGTGGTATGTCAGAAAATCCTGTGATATGTTTCCATTTTTTTCATTTCAAAAATCTTTATACATGAATTCCCTATCAGCTATAATACAAGTATAAATAAACTACTTCTATTACAATTACTGCTTTAATATATATATAAAATAAAGATGTTTTGTCTTGGAAATTTATTAACTTTGCAGGAATCCCTTCAAGTTTCTTTTAAACGTGGACATTGTGGGGCTCATTCTGATGTTTCTTGGAATCTCATTCCATGTTTTGGCCCCAGAGTGAAAGAAACTTCCCTTTGAGAATTCCAAATTTTGCCTTGGGATGTCAATATCAAGCTGATTCCTTGTCGAATACCCCGATATCTCTGATCTAGCAATAAATTTACCTTCGCCCTATGTCGGCGAATATTGCCTTTCGTGAGCAGACATTGCAACCTGAGGTGGGAATAACAGTGTCATGTCATATCCACCTATCCAGCATCTTTTTTCAAATTGTTTTTTATTTATTGAGTGGTGTTTCCTTGTTGGTAATTAACATCCAATCATGAAACAACTGCCCTAGTCCATAAGCAAATATTTAAAATGATTGCAAGAGATGACTGCAAGAAATACTCTGAAATGCTTTTTTAAGAGAAGCGAAGTGAAGCGAACAGGGGCGAACAGAAGCAAACAGAACAACAGGCTGTGGGCGAAAAATGGCGAATAATGCAGTTTTGCAGAGTGAAGTTTGATGACGCAGTTGGTGATTTAAAACAAAAAAATGATTTTATTTGAAAGTTGATTTCTTAAATATTCTCTGCTTGAAAAATGTGAACAATCTTTTTGCGGTAGAGAATTTGAAAATGGGTTTGAAAAAAGCAAACTTTGACGACATACTAAAAGCTTTTTCGTCTGACGCTTCTCAGAGCATAAAACGTCAGAATAAGGTTCCGAAAGAACACGATGGAAAATATATACCCAGTTGTGGATCGAAATAGTCCAATCTGAAAAACGCAGGCACTAGACCGGTATAGTTGACCAATCAGTGCCGCGAGCCTAAAGAAAAATTACCAATGGAGTTCAAGAGAGAAAACGAACTCCTTCTGTCTAGACAATGGCAGCTTTTTGTTTTATGTAGATCGACTCCAAAACTGCTAGATGGAAGGACGACCGGGCTTTGCCAATTATCCGAAACATGTCGTCATTATAGAGTTTTGCACAATCTGGGTTGTCTAAAAGATGTTGACTGATGGCAGAATCACTTGTTTTAACAGTGTTTCTAGACGGTGCAGCTTGATGTTCAGCCAAATAAAACCAGCCATTTTATTTCATTGAAGCTGCGATGAACAGTAGATAATAATTATAATGGATACATCTAATTTTCAATTCAACTTAAGCTACAGTTACAAATCTCACTATAGCAAGGTGAATTCCAATTGGCTAGCCTGGTTTTACAAGAAAAGCTATAACAATCGTAAGGTAAAAGAGAAAACTGAGAAAAGTTAATCAAAGTTAAAGAATGTAATTCCAGATTTATCTATGGTTTATTTTTGCAACCAAATATGTAGTACGCAGTACTGATGGCAATGTTGGAATGTTTAGAGATGAGATACCGTTTTTGTTGTTGATTGATGAAGAGAGATTCACACATTTTGAAGAAGGAGATGCAAGATCATTGGGAAGTTGGAATGTTTTCCAGACGATCTTTATGCTCTTGCTGGACAGCCTTTATTGCTCTTTTCGTGTTTCTTAATATATCATATTGTATATTTGTGCTGCTGCTGGTATTTTTCAATTAATTTTCTACTCGGGAGAATAACATCAAAATAGGAATGTTTTCATTTGATAAAAAAATATCTTCCCCAGAAATAACATTGCCACATCCCTTATGAAATCAAGCATTGAGGCTATATTCTCTCATCACAGGGAGCAACGTTGGACCGGTGGTGCATCGGCCTAGTTGCTCCACCTAACCCAAATGAAAACCTTAGATCTAGCTTGAATAACTTAAATGCAAGCAGTTCTAAGTTCAGGGCAGGGAATGGACAAGAAAATATCACTTTCCCCATCAGGGAGCCGATGCGCCAGTCCTACCTTAGATTCCTAAGGTATGAGAGGGAAAGGCAAAATATGACAGGATAAAAAGCCGGACCCATCCTGAACTAAAAAACAACAGGACCCTTTAAAGAATACTGTAATGTAGGTAAGCTCTAATTCCTAAGAGAACAAAAGATTTTAACAAAGACTTGAAAAAAGAAAACACACTTTGCTGAATATTAAAAAGGAAGGGAGGGTACGGGAAAAGAGAAGAGCGCTGAAAAGTCTACCAACAATCACGATAAGCCCTACCCAAACGCTTAAATACCTTTTTCAGAGCCAAGGGACCAACAACTCCATGTAGAAACCCATAATACAGAACTCCTGCTGCCATATATCCCAAATGCATCGACAAGGGTACACAAGGACCAACTATCAGAATAAAAGCATAATAAATGACACCCAAAAGGGAAAAGACAATTCGGATAAAGGTAAAACCCCTAGTTGATCAAATTCTAAAACATCCCTCGTGAAATTAACTCTGATAAAAATTCATTTTATCCTCATTAAAGGACAAATGTTATCGTTTGGTAAAGATTTCAATGCGTTGCATAAAACAGTTTGACACTGTAGGAATTTGGCAGATGGTAAAGTTGGGTGTAGGCTCTACAAAAATAGACATTTCATTGAACTGAATTGAATTGGCACAACAAATTCCATTTAAAAGGAGGTGATTGGAAGGGAGCAAAGTAGAAGAAAAGACGTGGGGAGTGTACGTCAAGAAAAAGGACTGAATTTACATGTAATCATCGTTCGATTTTATTTGAATGTTTACTGTGGATAACGGAGAATTTATTGTGTGGTTTCTGCCAACAGTAGCAATGTAAAGAAGGTCGAGCCATTGGTGGATAGATTTGGATACGGGGCTGTTAATATTTTCGACAACCCACGTCTTTGAAAGATCTGCTGCAGTACGGTTCCAAGAGTTTTTAGAAAGAACAGTGTTGTGATAAAGAAGCAACTTATTTTTTGCATAAAGAAGCTGGGAATCGATTTGTTTGAGCATGTTGGATAGTGATGATACGAGATCGGATTTATGTTCTTGATTTGTCATTTCAAAGTCAAAATGACGACCGAAGTTTTCATTCGAGAAAGGTAGGGTAGACTTCTTGTTTATGCAAAGCTTAGCTTGATACTGAAGAAAACGTGAGAAAAATTCCTTTATTCCAAAAATGATGCATTTATCGACACGTATGATCATGTTAGCCCATTGGCACCAGCGAGTGAAACAATTCAGTAGAAGTTGGTTTTCTTTCTCATTGCTGGTGATAACGGCAGCGTCGTCAGCGAATTGAAACCAATGGACTGGTTGAAACATACGGTCGTTCTGACCATGTAGGGAGAAACTATTTGTTTGCATTTTTCAGCTTTTATGTACTGTACCAATGTGTTAAGGCATAGATTAAATAGTAGAGGACTGCGGCAGTCGCCTTGAAGCAAACCACGACGGACTGGAATAGCAGGAGTATTATAGTGTCTTGTGATAATAGAGGTTTTAAAATCGGTGTAAAGGCTAGAGATAAGAAGTTGTATGTTGTTAGGGATATGATGGTAAGACAGTACAGTGGGTATCAAATTATGATCCAAATGCATTTAAAGATCCAGAAGAATGCATTTAAAGAGTGACAACGAGTGAATGTTGCTTGATTCGAGCTTTGTTTATGACCTGAGCCATCATGGTAGTATATTCTAAGGACTCTGAAATATTCGATGTGAAGCCTTTTGTTTTTCGTGCTTAATGAGACCATTAACTTTAAGAAAATTGAATAGACTGTCACGCAGGCATAATGTGAAGATTTTCAAGGACACTGGCTCAAGAATGATTGGCCTGAAGTTGGCTGGATCATCATTGCTACCCTCTTTGAGAATTAGGATGGTGCATACTTTTTTCCACTCTTAAGTAACTTTTACAGAGAGCCAGATATAATGAATGATATTAATTATCATGGACATCGTTTGGAAAGAATGATGGAAATTTTGTCACGGGGACATGGAGTGGCTGAAGATTTCATACGCCGAATTACTGATATGATTTTTTCATAAGAAAGTGGCTCCAATTGAAAAGAGTGGTCAGGCTCACTAAAAATAGAATCCATAGAGAAATAGAAAACGTTTTGCATGGCGACAGAGAAGAAAACATTTTAAAAAAATACTGAGAGTCCTGACCTTTGGAAAAGGAAATGAGAAAAGTGGAGCCTGTTTGGAGCGCGTTTGACATATATCCCCAAAAACTCTTTGAACTGGGTTTATCGTGATTTGTGATGTTTTTTACTACGGTAGAAGCAGATGACAGGTGCGCCGTTTATTTCAATAACTGTAGTTCTTTCTTCAATTTTTTAGTAGCATGGTCTTGGTATTTTGCAACAGGTTCTTCATTTAATTCTTCGACAAATCCGCAAGAATCACTGAAATAATTGTAAGTTGCTTGGTCCATTGACTGTATTGATTGATCAATTGAGGACAGGTCCATGGGGTCGATTGTCAAAAAGTATTTGAAGTAATCATTAGCGACAGTCCATTTTTCGCCTGACCTTGCAAGACAAACGCCAGGTTTCAGTTCAAAATATTCATTCAAAGAGATTTCGGCCAGTACAATCTCATTGACTAGGGTTTCCTCTGACACCTGTCCGAAAGTGTCGTCACTTTGTTACCATATTCAGGGAAACAATTTTTACTATATATTCGCACCATATACTATATATTCTGCTGTAGAAAGAAAACTTGGACTAACCCAGAGTTACCGCCGTTTTAATGTTGTTTTCTTTCTTCTGAATACGATTGTAATAGTTTAATTTTCTAAAAACAGGCTAGCCAGTTACAAATTACTTTGTAACAGTGAGAATTATAATTGTAGCTTTGACTGGAATTTAAAATGAAAGGTTTCCATAGGTCGTTGGTACATTATTGATCGTTGACCTTTGGCGACAGATGCCATCGTGCATTGCTCTCGTTTAATAGCTATTTAACTGCCTTAATTTATTTTTGTGTCAACGAAGTATCTTTTTCGAATGTGTTTCGTTCGTTCGTGCTTTGGATATTGCTGTTTTTTGCAATTTGCTCGTTCTGCGGTAAAGGATTTCAGGCATTAGGCCGCCATACATTGAGGTGCAAGCCACGGTTGGAGAATAAGGACAGTGGCCCATCAGGATCAATTATTTTATTTATGTAATTAAACAGGCCATAAAAAATTGTTTCTTCGCGGTTAACCCACGTGTTGTTTATAGTACAAAAAAGGCCCTTCCGTCCATTCAAAAGGACTGCGTTCCTGCCACAAAAAAGGTTCTGTTGTTTATGAATTTACGTGCCAGTGTGATTCTGGCTACGTAGAACGCACCACCCAAAGATTGGAGGATATGATAAAACAAAACGTTCCATCTAATATTAGAAACAAAACACATCCCCAAAGAGAACAGCCACCTCGGTCTTGCAAATCTAAAATTACTACTAAAACCTGCGATTCTGCTATCGGGCAGCATTTGCTAGAAAACCCAGATTGTGCAAAAAACTATAATGGCGACATGTTTCGGATTATTGGTAAAGCCCGATCGTCGTTCCACCTAGCAGTTTTAGAATCTATCTACATAAGCACGAAAAAACCGCTGCTGTGTAGACAAAAGGAGTTCGTTTTCACCTTAGGACTCCACTGGTAACATTCTAATAGGCAAGCGGCACTGATTGGTCAACCTTTACAGTCATGTGCTCGTGTTTCTGATTGGCCTATTTCGATCCACAACTGGGTATATATATTTCTTAGCGTAGATTTTTCGATCTATGTTCTGACGTTTTAAACTCTGAAGAGTGTCAGACGAAAAGCTTTAGTTTACTAAATGTTTGCTTTTTTCAAAGCTAAGAGAAAGTAAGAAAAGCTACTACCACCAGTATTTTGAAGAAAACAATACTAATATGAAGATAAAGGTATTAGATCCTCGAATTTCTGTTGCTCTATCAACCTTGATCAACGAATCGTTTGGAACAGGTGTTTTCCCGGATGAGCTTAAAATAGCGAAAGTTATCCTCATATTTAAGAAAGGTCTCACTACCATAAAACCAAACTATAGACCAATTTCTCTACTCTATACTTTCAGTAAAATATTTGAAAAAATCATGTATAAACGTTTATATAGTTTTATTTCATATAAAGTATATGAATTGCTATTCAACAAGCAATTTGGTTTCCGTAATGGCCACTGATCGGATAATGCACTGGTCAGTCTAACTGAGAATATAAAATATTCTTTAGACAACAAAAGATTTGGTTATGGAATACTTATTGATCTCCAAAAAGCTTTTGAGGCTGTAAACATTATGGAATCAGAGAAACTGCTCTGAATTGGTTCCAGCCAAATTTGAGTGAGTGCAAGCAGTTTGTTTCAGTTAATGTTCACTCATATCCAACATGTGATATAATAAGTGGTGTTCCTTAGGGATCAGTGCTGGGTCCCTTACTATTCCTTGTTAACTTGAGTGACTTGCCTTACTTCTTCTAAGCTATTATCTTTCTTCATATATGCTGATGACACAAACATTTACTTTGAATCTGAGGATCTCACAGTGTTGACCAGAAAAGTCAATAAGGAACTAACCAAAGTTAAATCCTGGCTAGATTGTAACAAACTTGCATTAAATATTGACAAACAAAATTTTGTATTCTTTCATTCATCTAGAAAGAAGGTATCAGACCTGATAAACCTTAAACTTGGCAATAAAAAGGACTAAATATGTAAAATTCTTGGGTGTTCAGGTTGATGAACATCCTGGAAATAACACATCAGTGAACTCTGCAAAAAACTTTCTATAACATGTGGGTTGTTCTCTAAACTTAGGCATTATAGTCCATTATCTACTCTTGACTGTCTGTATAACTCAGTATTCTCAATTACGGTATTATTGTCTGGGGTCTTACTTTTGACACTTAACTTCATCCACTATTTCTTCTCCAAAAGAAAATCCTCAGATGCATAAAATTGGAATCTTTAATGAATCTCGAGGATATGATTCAATCAAATATTTTAAAATTTTCTTTTAAAGCTATCAATAAGCTCTCGCTAATCTATTTTCATAACTTCTTTGCTCCAAACTCCTCTATCCATGGGTATTGAACTCGTCAGGCCTCAAGAGGTAATTTTTTTATCATTAAAAAGGATCTCTCTCTCTGGACAAAAAACAGTTTAATATTTTGGATTTAAATCATAGAACACTCTTCCACTTTTTATTTGTGTTGCTTGTTTATTTCAATGTCTCGCTTTAAATTAAAACTCTATTTCCTCAAATCTTATGTCTTTTAATTGGGTATTGGTGAAGCTGTTTTATGTTTTTTTTATTTATAAAGTTTTTAGTTTCTTTGCTTTAATTGGGGGGGATTCCCCCTCGATTAGTTTATCGATATAGAGAGCTTCTCCGTCCTTCTTAATCAATCTACCTTATATACAATCATGTAATGTCTGCTTCTCTATTTAGTTTGTAATATTGTAAGCATTGTTGTATTTAATTTTAGCATCCTATTTCTTTTGATTGTATTGTAGTTGAGTAGAATTGTATGTAGGATGGATTGATAATTATATGAAACTTAAGTTTTAAGTCAGATACGAGGTGGCATATTTCTCTGACTTTCTGTTAGCATTGCAATTTATATTCGTTTCAAAGCCATCGTTAGCTCTTAAAAGTTCAGACAGTTTTTCTTAGCTTTGAGTAGTAAGTCAGGGCGTAATTGATGTTCAGTTATAATAGAAGGGAAAAGAAAACCTGGTAAGTCTGCCTAGAGAAAAAACCCATTTATAGCTTGGAAGGAAGTGGCTAGAAAGTTTAATGCAGAATTATGACGCCAAGTATAGCGGCCTTGGTCAAGGTACACTTAGCATCCAGCAAAAACATGTAGAAGTGTTTCTGGAAAAAGACAGAATTCACAGTCAGATGTTTGCTGAGGTTCCATTTCAGCAGATTTTTACGAGTTGGAAGAGTGTTGTTAAGATAGTTGATGGTAAAGTTAAAGATGTTACTAGGCAGATTGCTATGTGTACCTGACCAAATACCGTTCAGCTTTTCCAGCTAATGTTTCAATAGAAGGTAATTGTAGCTCCCTGAGATGATAAGTTTTGAGAACGACTTTCTTTGTTGTCTGATTTGTCAGCCTTTAATACCTCTTTTGTAATACGATAGATGTCGTACTGTAGGTTTGTGCAAAAACTTGGGTTTCAGTGTCGATGTTGGGAGAAGATGTAAGGACATTGCGGCAGACAGTTTGGTAATGTGTAAATTTGACAGACAACCCAGGTCTTTGGTAGATCTGCAACAGTAAAATGCCATGAAACTTTAGACAGGAACATAACGATGGTATAATAGCAGTTTGTTTTTAGGATAGAGAGGTCAGTCGTCTATATCCTTCATAAGAGTAGAGAAAAGAGAAACGAGTTTAGATTTATGATCTTTGTTACTCATTTCAAAATCAAAGAAGCGGCCAAGGTACTAAAGGAATTGCCAATTTTGACAGGAGGTACTATTTGATTACAGATGAAAAGTTTTGGTTGAAATGGGCGGGATCGCGTAGAGTGTTTCTTGACACCAAAGGTAACACATTTGTCGACCCTGATAATGAAGTTTGCCCATTGCCACCATCGAGTAAAGCAGTTTAATAAGAATTGGTTCTCCTATTCTACACTGGTAACAACAGCAGTATCATCAGCAAACTGAAACCAGTGTACTGGCTGAAACATACGGTCATTACCATAATGGGGGGAGAAGCCAACCTGCTTGTATCTATCCGATTTAATGTATTGTATGAACGTGTTGAAGCAAAGGTTGAAAAGAAGGAGGCTGAGGCAGTCACCTTGCAATACGCCGCGGCGAACGGGAATTGCAGTGGTTTGAAATTTATTGGTTATGATACAGGTCTTCAAATCTAGATAGAAGCTTGAGATCAATGATTTAATTTCCAAAGTATATAATGATAAACAAGAATAGCTGGTATCAGCTTGTGGTGAACTTCACCAAAGGCGTTTTTGAGATCCAGCAAAGATACCACTAAAGATCGTTGCTTAATGCGAGCTTTACTTATTAAATGGCTCATCATTGCTGTGTGCTCTAATGTACCTGATATTTTTGAGGTGAAGCCTTTTTGGATTTGGTACTCGATGAAGCCATTGTGTTTCAGAAAAGTGAAGATGGAGTCACGTAAGCAAGAAGTGAATATTTTTAAGGGCACCGATTCTAAAGGATCATCTGTGCTGTCTTATTTGTGAATCAAGATTGTGAAGACCTTTTTCCATTCGGATAGTACCTTATTTGAAAGCCAGGCAACACGAATTATTGTCTGGCATTGCCCCCCTGACCCCAGTGTTTACGGACCTGTTATTTTGCAAAGTTCCTTAGGGCAAATCTCGCATGGTTGTCACCACGTCAGCAAATTTTAGATATAAAAACTAACACAGTCATACTACGCCAATGGAATTATGCCAAAATTTTGCCGAAGAAATACACCAAAATTTGGCGTAAGCACCAATGTTTTATACCTAAGATCTTTGGCGAGTCATTCATGTTTTATACTGGAGCAACATATGGATGTACTGGAGCAAAAATTTTGTCAGAGCTGAGGAAGTTGAGCCCTTCTGCTGTTTTGATCTATATTCTCAAATCTATTTGGCTAGCATTAAAATCATGTACCTTCCTAGAAATTGAGTCACAAAAATTGTCATGTCGTTACCACCTTAACCTATAATTAAATGAAAACATTTAAACTGAGAGCCCAAGGAGAAAGTTTATCAGATTTTGGAACTTCCAGTTAAGTATCGCTCTATTGCATTAGGGACAGTGAGCCCTGGGCCCAGGATTCCCCTTGCTTACATGGGCCCCAAATTTTGAAAAAATGCTTTTTCAGTACTTGAATACCCCAAAGTGATTTTTTTATTCATTCTGTATCCAATTATATTGAGAAAGTCTCAGTGTTATGGCAACAGAAGAGGGGCCTCTACCAAACAATACGAGTTTTCATTAATAGCAAAGTTAAGAAAAAATTGTAATAATTTTGGGAGGGCCCACCAAGCGATCGCCCGGTACGACCGGCCAGTCCACCCCTGCCGACCAAGACAGGAAACAATGGCTATCATTTTACCAGTAATAATAATAATAATAATGGAAACTTTTCATTTTGAATTCCAGTTAAAACTACAATTAAAAATCTCACTATTACAAGGTAATTTGTAACTGGCTAGCCTGTTTTTACAAAATAAGAATAATAATAATAGTAATAATAATACACATTTCATGGAAATAATCGTGGAGTTCCATGGTACAAGCAAGCATTACCTCTTGCAAGCATCGAAAATGATCGTGCTAAGATTATGTGGGACATACCGATGCACCTAGACAAAAGACCAAGCAACAATGCCATTAAGTCGATATGCTGATAATTGACAAAGTAGGAAAAAAGGTCAGTTTGATAGAGGGGACTATATGTGCACCTGGATGTATTGCCAAGAAAGAGAAAGAAAAACAAGACAAGTATTCTGAAATGAGAAAGTCACTGGAACGGTTAAATCGTGGATACGAAATAGATCAAATCAATGTTGTATTTGACTTTCTAGGCTGTTACAGCAAGCAATTGGAGTGTTAAATCATGTGACTATGTGAAGGAGAGAAGGAGGCAGAATTAGTAATCGAACAATGTCAAAAATGGGTACTCAGCCAAAACTGCGAGATTGTTAAAACTTTTTACGAAAGAATATAGAACAACAAAAATAGTCTGCCTGGGCATTAGCCAGCAGTATAGTGGACACAAGAAAAAGCAACAGAAACAATTTTGAAAATAAAAATAACAATAATAGTAATACCATATGACAATAGCATCATCCATATCCGACATATTCTCAAAATACACTGGGGGATTACTGCAAGGGACACAGAATTACAAAATGAATGGTCACCAAAACCCATTCTACAATCCTTGCCAAAAGTTATTGGATTGGCTGGCAAATTGTAACATTATTGGAAAAATAATCTCGCCGCCCCCCACAGTCAATGTTGATATGTTTATTTCTACTCTTTTTGATTGCTGTTGCTTGAGTATTTTCATAAAAACCTGCTGCAGGGGTGGGGGTTTTGATAATGATCTTGGAGATTGGTTATTCTACACAAAGTTTGTGTCATACACTTTTTTGCTACCCATCTCAATGCTAACCCCTGCAACACATATCAAATGTTCCACGCGCGATATACGCGCAGAAGTGTATTATTTTTCAGGTGAAAATGCCCAAAAATGCTCTTCCTGGCGAAAATTCAAATTTCAATTGATTCCAGATTTCTCCCGGCAAAAGGATGTGATACAAAGTCTGGTTGGTACTGTATCAACTTTTTCTTAGCTTCCTGACAATTGTACTTGCTTTTTTGTATGGTTTTTAGCGAGGGGCATTTCACTTCAAAAAATTTCGTACTGCCCCTGCGAAACTTCGAAAAAGAAATCCGAAAATCCTTAAGAAATCCTTTAGAAATCCGAAAATCCCTGCAAATCTTCCTGTGATCCTTAAAACTACTCAGATATTTCATTTGCTACAATTTTTTACAAACTCTTAGTACGATGGCCGAAATCCAAATGCTGCCTGATTGCGGAATCGCATGTTTTACTTGTGGATATTGATATGCAAGACCCGGCAAGACCGAGAAGGCTGTTCTCTTTTTGGGAGAGTTTGTTTCTAACGCTGGAAGGGACTTGCTGTTTTATTCTACCCCACCATATTTGCATAGTGCATCGTAAATGGCCAGAAATAGTGGTAGGGACGCAATCCTTTTGAATGGATGGAAGGGCCTTTTTTGTACTGTATATAATACGCAAATTATTAGCAAAGAAACATCTTGTAAAAGCCAATTTTATCTGACCTTCATATCGCAAGGAACTGTTACTGATCCAGGGTAGACTACAATTACAGTAATACACCTCAGGTCTTACATGGTAAAAACACCTTCTGCCAACTTTTTTTGTGTAACTATTATTGGGACAAATATTCCCGAGAACTCAGTAATTAAGCTTTTCTCATTCTTTGTCACCAGGGATGAAAATAAGTGACTAATTTGGGGGGGGGGAGGCGCCGAATGAAGAAAATTCCTACTTTACCTGAGGCATTCTTCTTTTAGCAAATTGATATTTGGGAATAACCCTAGTTCCACATTCCTAGTTTCTTTCTAATTACCAACATTGTACTTATAATAATTAGCTTTAAGCATAAAATTCCTCTTCTTCGACAATTACAATGGTGCAGTTTGAGATCCAGTTAAGACAGCGCTTATCAATAGAAAACATTTATAAGCACGCAGCACTAATTGTCAATTATACCGATCTTGTGCTTGCGTTTTTCTGATTGGCCTATTTCAATCCACAACTGGGAGTATATTTTTCATTGTGTTCTTTCGGACCTTCATTCTGACGTTTTATGCTCTGAGGAGTGTCAGATAAAAAGCTTTTAGTTAATATATTATAAAATGTTTGCTTTTATCAAAGCCATTTTTAAGAAAACGTTTACAGTAAAAACGTGTAAAAGAATCTGGCTTTTAGGAACCTGTTAAGTTAAAATTTCAAATTTAGCCCTCCTCCACGTAAGATTTTGTTCAGGTTAAAATTTCAAGGTAGGATCTTACCAGTGGAGCTGCTTTAAAGATTTCTAGGTGGAAACTGTTGAAAAAAGTACCATCATCTGCTTATATCTAAAATCAACTTGGCAGAACAATTCTTCTTTGAAGCCAAAGTACAATACTGTCTTACGATGACCCAGCAAATTATAGTGAGACGTGGAGCGTTCAATTTTAGGTCAACCGGGAAAGAAACCCCCCTCGAAACTGTACAAATTGTCAATAAGCTACCCCCCTCAAAAAAGGGCCCACTGCTACTGCAAATTCTCGAAATGGACCCCTTCATTTGATGACTTTTGCCACCTGAGGCTGCCTATGGCGTTTTATTGAATTACCACAACAAATTCATACTTCTGATAGTAATTAATTGAATGATCATAAAGAAATTCCTACTAGAATAAACGCGGTCTTTTAATAATGTCTTCTTAATGTCTACAAGAATTTTATAAGCCCCCTCCCTCGAATAAGCCCCCATCCAAAAATATTTAATGGCTAATTCAAGGATTTAAGGTATAGGTTAATTTACTTCAAGGATTACCAAAAAGTGTGCAGCAATTTTTGTGAAAACTTCATTAAAAAGTGAATAAAGAGCCTTTTATCAGAATATAGGGTTTGAAATTGTTTTATACGGGGTACACTCGTCACCAACTTCTGCAATTTTTTCAGCGTCCCCACTATCAACTGCCCCTCCTTCAAATTTGCTCTGGATCCGCCCCTGGCAGAATCGCTGAGCAATTTGATGGATTAAAACTCTATGATATGCAAGTTAGTTTTTAAAAATGGAAAGGCAGTACACGTTATGAAAAAGGTGCCTAAAACATCATAAAGCACAGTGAAAGACACGTAAAACTTGATTTAACCAATTATTCAACAAAGAAAGTTAAAAGAACCCCGA
Organism: Rhopilema esculentum; assembly: GCF_013076305.1. Next base: position 15,139,753 of record NW_027019365.1, on the reverse strand, counting down.
TTGGTATAGTTTTAGTTCATCAAAACTGTCGTCGAGTCTTTCTTAACCCAAGAAAGGCACCTCGAAAAAGTTAAGATGTTAGCGCAACACCTTGTTTTAAAAGACTGCAACCAAGTTTTACTTAGTTCAGTAGGAAAAATATTGCTTCCTTTGTGGTAATGCTGCTACAAATGACTTTATTGACTGCTATAATCATGATGCATCATACAAGGCAGGGCTTTCTCCCGTGATGGCCCAATGAAGCCATAAGTTGACTCACTTTACCTACTTTTGTATAAACTAAACCCCAGGCCATAGATTCGCGGGCAGGTTTTAGGAAAGATGAACATTTCAACCACGCTGCAAAGCCCATGCTAACCTTCAATTTCAGCGCAAGGGTGTTGGACCTTCGCTGCAAATTGGGGAGTCGTGATGACTTCAGCTCAAAGGCCCGTACCGCTTAGCAGTGGCGCTAGAAAACTGTGTCACAACCAGTGGTGATTTTACGGGGGAGCCAATTTTATTTTCCAGAAATTTTCTTTGCCCCTCATTTAGCCCCCCAAGTTTTTTCAAAAATTCAATGTTTTCTGACGAAGCTGTTCAATCATTTTTTCACTTTGTTAGGGTTGCTCTCTTTATTTTCCTCAATGCTATCTTTATTGCATTTATTTAACAAACTAGGGGCCCCGATAAGCGTTTTTGTATGTAACCGAGGTGGACATTTATGAAATTTTGGCTCCTTTCTAATAAGTTACCAAGTAAAAACCAAGTGTTACCAAGAGTTCTGTAGCTACCAAGAAAAACTCATTCTTTACAATCATTTAAATTCTATATTTGCTATATATTATCACGAATATCCACCTTCTTGCGGTGGGGTTCGCAGGGTCAGCCCAATACTATCCCAGTATACCTTGGCAATCTTTTATTGCTTATCGAAATTGTATAACTTAAAATTCTGTGTAATAAAATGGTTTGCTTGATCTCATGGAGGTTGGATATAAGACATAACTACTGTGGAGAAATTTTACCAGTCAACCTCACAAAGCTATAAGACTTTTATTTTTTAGAAGTTGCATTATTGTTAAGCAGATAAAAATTAAGTGGAGTAACAGAACAAAGTTACTTTTAATCAAATAACAAACGGTCCCGAACCTTTTGGGGCCCCAGCTCCTAGGGGCTCCTAGGGGACATAGCTGCTCCTTACACCACTAATAAAACTATTTGGTATAATGATAACAGCCTTGATAGAGCTGTACCAAGGACATACTTATCTATGGGGAGCTAAGAACCGGTGCCTTGTTGCTAGCTAATTTTAAGCCACCACGCCACTGCTTTACATTCTACTAGTTCCCAAAGTAATAGCTAGCGTTGGCTCCTATAACTGAAAGTTTGACCCCCGGTCCCCCCCCCCCCCCCGCCAGATTTTTAATATAGAATCACCACTCGTCACAACGATACCAATACAATATAAGTTTTGGGAGGATGCGACATTCGTGGACTGCAAATGTATAACCTTGCCTTCACGGCGGCATTGATCTTGTGGCAGCAGACGCAATAAATGATCATATATCATGACAACTGCTTTTCACGTTTCATGCTTGGCAAAAAGACAGAATTGATCTATCTGTGAAATTGCTGAAAAATCAGTTCTCTCATTGATAATCAAGAATTTTTAAAAAATTTGGCGTGTTAGCGACAAGACTTGATTAGTTTTACTGTTAAATCTATACTCAGGTCCCACGCCACGAATTTTAAGTGAAGGGGCCAAGTTCTATACATTAAACATGAATTTAGGGCTTCAAAACAGGACCTCTATGGAAATAATTTTGCTTACCAAAAAGTAAGGGGGCCATGGCCCCTTCGGCCCCTCGGTGGCGCGGGCCCTGATACTCAATTTTATTTCTTAATTGCCCACTTGAATCCCTGTTTCGCTTCCAAATTCCGAATTTACGCCTTGAATTATTGCAAGCAATTGATATTTTGCAGAATCCCTTCGGCAGATGATATTGTGCATATGGTCAAAAAGCACATTTTTTTAAAAGTTCAAGAAAAATTCTTCCCCAAATTGGATTTTAGGCGATTTTGGATATGTTATTGAGGAAAAAATTCGACGTAAAATGATGTACATTTTGCTTTTCTACTAATTTGTTCCTGGTTCATCATTTCAACGACTGCACTAATTAAGGCGCCACAGGTAACATTCTCTATAGGTAAGCGACACTGATTGGGCAACCTCTACAGTGATGTGCTCGCGTTTCTGATTGGCCTATTTTGATTCACAATTGGGTATATATATTTCCTAGCGTAGAGTTTTCGATATATGTCCTGATGTTTTGAGCTCCTGATGTTTGAGTTTTCGATACATGCCTTTATTACTAATGAAGGGGTCCATGTGTTTATTTGTTAGTATGACACCAATTAGTGTCTGCGATGTGTCACAACATCTTGGTCTTTCTATTATCAGGCAATTGAGATTGTGGATATCTTCCCATTCAATCAACATTTTTCATTCACTGTTGTGAGGCTGCAGTCTATTCAGGTTCACATCTATTATAACTATCTTGCTTAGCAATGTAGCCCAGGAGACAATTTTGTTTAGTTCCTACTATGTCCTCCGATAATCAGCAGCTTAGGTGGTCTATACATACATAAAACCACTATCGTGTCTTCTTCTAACTCTAGTTGAAGCTATTTCTTCTTTTTTGTTTTAATTTTTCCTTGGCAAGTCTAATTTCTTTGGTTTCAACTCTTTAGCCAAATAAAGCATAACCCGATCACCCTTAGCCTTTCTGTCTTTCCTAACTATCTTATAACCTTGCATTTGAAATTGTTTGTTTGGGTATGTTGAATCTTTTTTAGTTTCAGATTGTGATATTATTTGGCTTTGAAATCTCTTCATTATGGGTCACTATATGTTGGCTGTATTCTAGATTGCTGCAAATTGCAAAAGGAAATTCTTTCCTGGTATTCTGCATAGCATTACAATTGCAAAAGGGACAGAACAATTGTGACTTGTCTTTAGCGCTCATCTATGCAAAATTTCTTGATGTAATGTTACTGCACTTTATTTGATACAGATTGTTGCATTCAATACACCGTAGTTCACTGCGTCCTCGTGCAACTGCTCGTTTAAATTAATTATTGCCTTCACAGGCCCCGGGTTGCTTTCTATATCTCCTTCTTTTGGCAATCTCTGCTTTAGCCCACTATCCCTCACTAATTGAACTGTTTGGGTGCCTTGACTACCGTAGTATTTATAGTGCCGTGAAATTTTCGCCATTGCTTTGGGCCATTTTATCATTATTGCACAATCGTACATAACGTACAAGGCACCGAGAAAGGCATTTTCGGTTGATTTTTTTTTGTATTGGGCGAGCGAACTCCAGCAGTGTATAACCCCGAAAATGTAAGTTTGCGGTATACACTAATATGAAATCCAGTGTCAGACTTTCCAACCAAAGTATTTAGAAATGGCAAGGAGTTATTTTCTTCGTTTTCAAATGTAAACTGTAGGGCTTGGTGAAGGACATTAAGGCGCTTCAAAAAAACGTCAAACTCAGCCTCTGTTTTGCAAATATCATGTGTCATCCACAAATGGAAAATAAACACCTGGCTAAATGGCCGACAAAGATATTAGGCAAGGCTGGTCCCAAAGTGCTACCCGTAGCTAAACAATCAATTTGTTGACACATTTTATTGTTAAAGCTGAATTCTACTAAACGTGTCGCAGCATCCATCAGCTCAATGAATATTTCCTTTGGAAATGGTGGGGTATCAAGCTCGCCCTGGTTCATTTCAGTTCATTTCAGTTCATTTCAGTTCATTTCAGTTCATTTCAGTTCATTTCAGTTCATTTCAGTTCATTTCAGTTCATTTCAGTTCATTTCAGTTCATTTCAGTTCATTTCAGTTCATGTCAGTTCATTTCAGTTCATTTCAGTTCATTTCAGTTCATTTCAGTTCATTTCAGTTCATTTCAGTTCATTTCAGTTCATTTCAGTTCATTTCAGTTCATTTCAGTTCATTTCAGGTCAGTTTATTGAGGTTGCTTTCTATATCTCCTTCTTTTGGCAATCTCTGCTTCAGCCCACTATCCCTCACTAATTGAACTGTTTGGGTGCCTTGACTACCGTAGTATTTATAGTGCCGTGAAATTTTCGCCATTGCTTTGGGCCATTTTATCATTATTGCACAATCGTACATAACGTACAAGGCACCGAGAAAGGCATTTCCGGTTGATTTTTTTTTGTATTGGGCGAGCGAACTCCAGCAGTGTATAACCCCGAAAATGTAAGTTTGCGGTATACACTAATATGAAATCCAGTGTCAGACTTTCCAACCAAAGTATTTAGAAATGGCAAGGAGTTATTTTCTTCGTTTTCAAATGTAAACTGTAGGGCTTGGTGAAGGACATTAAGGCGCTTCAAAAAAACGTCACACTCAGCCTCTGTTTTGCAAATATCATGTGTCATCCACAAATGGAAAATAAACACCTGGCTAAATGGCCGACAAAGATATTAGGCAAGGCTGGTCCCAAAGTGCTACCCGTAGCTAAACAATCAATTTGTTGACACATTTTATTGTTAAAGCTGAATTCTACTAAACGTGTCGCAGCATCCATCAGCTCAATGAATATTTCCTTTGGAAATGGTGGGGTATCAAGCTCGCCCTGGTTCATTTCAGTTCATTTCAGTTCATTTCAGTTCATTTCAGTTCATTTCAGTTCATTTCAGTTCATTTCAGTTCATTTCAGTTCATTTCAGTTCATTTCAGTTCATTGCAGTTCATTTCAGTTCATTTCAG
>NW_027019365.1:15082438-15134872 GCF_013076305.1 Rhopilema esculentum | reverse complement strand
GAACTGAACTAGAACTGACTGGACACTGACTGAATCTGACTGGAGATGGCTGGAACATATAACTGAACTGACTGAAAACTGAGACTGAATGAACTGAACCCTGGAACGACACTGAATGAACTGAGAGTGAACTGAATGAACTGAAATGAACTTGAAATGAAGCTGAATGAACTGGAATGGAAACTGAAATAAACTGAAAGTGAACTGACAATGAACTGGAAATGATAACTGAAATGAAAACTGAACTGAAGCTCGAATGAACTGAAATGAACTGAAATGACACTGAATGCAACTGAAATGAACTGAGAATGAACTGAAGATTTCTGTATATTATTTGAAGTGAATGAACTATGACACGATGAACTGAAATGAACTGGAAATGAACTGAATGACTGAAATGAATGAATGCAACTGAATGAACTGGAAAATGACCTGAAATTAACTTGAAGATGGAACTGAAATTGAACTGAAAATGAACTGAAATGAACTGAATATGACTGAATAAGAACTGAAATGAATCTGAACTGAACTGTACAATGAACTGAAATGCAACTGAAATGAACTGAAATGAACTGAAATGAACTGAAAGAATCTGCAATGAACTGAAATGGACCAGGGCGAGCTTGATACCCAATTTCAAAATATTCATTGGCTGATGGCTGCTGGCGACACGTTTAGAGTAAAAGAATTCAGCATTTGAACAATAAAAGTGTAGTAACATAATGGATGGTTCTAGCTACGGGTAGCACTTTGGGGACCAGCCTTAGCCTAATATCTTTGTCGGCTCATTGCCAGGTGTTTAATTTTCAGTTTGTGTGACACATGATTTGCAAAACAGGGCCTGAGTGTGAACGTTTTTTTGAAATGTCGCCTTAATGTCCTTCAACCACAGCCCTACAGTTTACATTTGAACAACGAAGAAAATAAACTCCATTGCCATTATCTAAATACTTTGGTTGGAAAGCTGACACTCGGATTTCATGATTAAGTGTAACCGCAAACTTCACCATTTTCGGATATTACACTGCTGGAGTTCGCTCCGGCCCAGATACAAAAAAAAAACTCCATCAACTGAAATGCCTTTCTCGGTGCCTTGATACGTTAATTGACCGATTGTGCAATAATTGATAAATGGCCAAAGCAATGGCGAAAATTTCCGGGCACTTAAATACCTACGTAGTCAAGGCACCCCAACAGTTAATTTAGTGAGGTGATAGTGGGCTGAAGCAGAGACATTGCCAAATACAGAGAGATATTAGGAAAGCGACCTCAATAAACTGAACTACTTGCTGAACTTTGAATGAACGAACAGAACTGAAATGAACTGAAATGATATGACTGAAATGACCTGAAATTGAACTGAATGAACTGAAAATGAACTAATGAATGACTGGACTGAAATGAACAAGACTGAATGAATGATGAACAATGAAAATGACAACTGAACTGAACTGAATGCTGAAATGAACTGAATACTGAATGACATACTGAACTATTAACGATGAACTGAATGCTAATAACTGACTGAACTGAGACTGAATACTGAAACGAAATGAATCTGAACTGAACTGAACTGAACTGAACTGCTGATGAATGATGAATCTGAACGAATGAACTACGAACAACTAATGAAATAGCTTGAATGAACTGAACTGAACTGACAACTGCAAATGGAACTGAACTTGAACTGAATGAACTGAACTGACATGACTTGAACTGAATGAACTGAACGAATGAACTGAATGAATGAACCTGATGAAACTGAAACTGGAAACTCTGATGACTAGAAAACTGAACTGAAAATGAACTGAAATGAACTTTAAATGATAAATGAACTTGAAATGAACTGAAATGACTGAAGAACCTGAATGAACTGAAAGACCTGAATGAATGTAAGAATGAACTGAATGATGAGAACTGAATAATGAACTGAATGAACTAACTAAGCGAGCTGACAAATAAAACTAACTGAAGAATGAACTGACTCAATGAAACATGAAACTGAACTGAATGACACTGAAATGAGACTGAAATAGTGAACTGAAATTGAACTGAAAATGAACTGAAATGATCTGAAATGAACTGAACTGAACTGAACTAATGAACTGATCAGTTCATTTCAGTTCATTTCAGTTCATTTCAGTTCATTTCAGTTCATTTCAGTTCATTTCAGTTCAATTCAGTTCATTTCAGTTCAGTTCAGTTCAGTTCATTTCAGTTCAGTTCAGTTCAGTTCAGTTTATTGAGGTTGCTTTCTATATCTCCTTCTTTTGGCAATCTCTGCTTCAGCCCACTATCCCTCACTAATTGAACTGTTTGGGTGCCTTGACTACCGTAGTATTTATAGTGCCGTGAAATTTTCGCCATTGCTTTGGGCCATTTTATCATTATTGCACAATCGTACATAACGTACAAGGCACCGAGAAAGGCATTTCCGGTTGATTTTTTTTTGTATTGGGCGAGCGAACTCCAGCAGTGTATAACCCCGAAAGTGTAAGTTTGCGGTATACACTAATATGAAATCCAGCGTCAGACTTTCCAACCAAAGTATTTAGAAATGGCAAGGAGTTATTTTCTTCGTTTTCAAATGTAAACTGTAGGGCTTGGTGAAGGACATTAAGGCGCTTCAAAAAAACGTCAAACTCAGCCTCTGTTTTGCAAATATCATGTGTCATCCACAAATGGAAAATAAACGCCTGGCTAAATGGCCGACAAAGATATTAGGCAAGGCTGGTCCCAAAGTGCTACCCGTAGCTAAACAATCAATTTGTTGACACATTTTATTGTTAAAGCTGAATTCTACTAAACGTGTCGCAGCATCCATCAGCTCAATGAATATTTCCTTTGGAAATGGTGGGGTATCAAGCTCGCCCTGGTTCATTTCAGTTCATTTCAGTTCAGTTCATTTCAGTCCAGTCCAGTCCAGTCCAGTCCAGTCCAGTCCAGTCCAGTCCAGTCCAGTCCAGTCCAGTCCAGTCCAGTCCAGTCCAGTTCAGTTCAGTTCAGTTCAGTTCAGTTCAGTTCAGTTCAGTACAATTTTTTAAGTTCCCTGACATACAATTGATCACAATAATCCAACAAGTAAATTAGCTAAACTACAAGAAAATAAGCCTTAGTTACAGAAAAAACATACATCGGTAGGTGAAATTATTATGTTCAAGTTTTGCATGAACTCAGGTTCAGTTTCATATTTTTGAAAAACAGGGTCCAAAACTTCAGAAAGCCACTAAGGCAATTCGTGTTGTGCTGATCCAATCATAGACAGGATGGGTCTAAGTGGAAGATCCGGCTCATGTATTTTAGGGAGGCCATACATTTGTGGACGCTGTGAACCTGTGTGTCTTATCTTATCGCAAACTTTGTTGGTTAACATTTTGAGTTTACCAGCTCCAAAAGGCGCTTCACTATTTTCCGCTCTAGCTGGGCGGTTTTTTCCTGTGTTTTGACGTCACTTAGTTTCTCGAACTTTTAGAAGTATGATCTCAGTCCCTTTCCTAATGGCATACACCACATAACGGTCACTTGTTTTTGTCTTGATTCCTCGACTTTCTCTGATGTACTCTTCATTTTTTGTGATGGTGATGATGATACTTCCTACAATGATAGGTGTACTGTTTTCGAAACATATCTTTGTCCATACACATTCTTTCTCTTCTATTTCTAAGTCATCCATTTTAAATTATTCCAGTGCTTCTTACAAAATAAATGAGAACCTCCACTTCATACTGTTCTTTCTGGATGTCATATATCCTTGCAGTTTAATGTCTTCTTTATCAATCTTTGTTTCATTTACACTCAACACGTCAAAGTTGATTCTCTTTTTGATTAATCTCAGCAGGCCATTTATGTTGATGTGGGGCATTTTAAAACCACTTTTATTGATTAAACAATTAAGGTCTACATGATTTGCCTCATCAGGAAAATTTTCTATTTCTGGCAGTACTCGACATTGGGTTCTCTGCCCTTCAGACCTCTTAAATAGACTGCCTGCACAAGATGCTCTGCACAATCAAGCCTACATAATTTTTTGTACAATCTAACTGATAATCCCTCACATTATGTTTATTTATGCTCATAGAAATTGACAAAACAAAACTACAAATACAGTACTATAACGATACCATAGGGTGTATGAATCTTCAACTCTGTGGCCATTCACAATTATCTCAAAGTCTGTTTCAAAAAAGATGGAAGGCGAAGCACCCAGGAGGGTAAATATAAACCAGGAGAGACAACCAGGAAGGTTTGCATGTTTATATACACCCAGCTACATTTTTGAAACTGACTTTGATAACGGAAGCTAACAAGAAAAAGTAACACGAAAGAAACTTTTTTGCGAGTAGGGAAGGTAGCGGCAATTCACAGAAAACGTTGAGATGCGTGACTTTTTTTCAGAGTTTACTTGATTATTTCACTATCAACAGCAATTGGTAGCCTTTCATGGCCATATATTTTTGGAAATCTTTGGCGGAGCTGCGCCTGTTTCTGTTTAAACCTTGAGCTAGGTCTAAGGTCCTTGAGTAAATTTTTATGATACATTTTTAGGCATGCTTTGTAATTGTTAGGTATACTTTCTTATTACTAGGTATTCTTTTCTACTACGAAGCTGAACAGGCCAAGTCAAAGTCTCAATCTCAGCATACAGATTAACATACAGTGACCATCTTCGCACGTCTACTGCAAGTTTTATGTGGGATGCAAGCCATTGGTTGCTTTTTCATTCCACTGTTTATGTCACTTTTCATGCAATTTTTTATGTATCTTTCATTGTTAATCCATTTACTGTTCAAAACCGAATTTGCCAATGATTTTCCATAATTATTCAACGACCCATATCTACAGTAAGATTTTGTTTATGGCTCAACCAAATAACAAGCTGGTTACCCCCTAGTTTAAACCGAATATCTGTTTCATCTTAAAAAAGTCATCTATATTTATGCATGCGCGAATAAAGCTTACTTGTTGAGGCTGTTCCCTTGCAATAACTTTATTTCGAAAAAAACAGATATAGAATAAAGTTCCATTGGAGACGATGTCGCTTAATTTAGCAAAGAATTATCTTTCACCTCAAAACAAATGATTTGAAAATGAATGAGATTTTTACATAGATAAACCTAGTGGTTATTTCAAACATATACATGGCTCGACAATTGAAAAGTAACACGTGGCGTGAATCCAGACGCTGTAAAGCCCAAGTTGATTAAAGGATGCACATTGCATGAATTCTACTCATAAGATATTTGCAATTTTAGAGATACAGGATCTTATCAGAATGATTCTATTGGAATGAACAAATTATCAGTTTTCCTCGTGTTTCCAATTTTGAACATTTTCGAAAATCTAGTTGATAAAGAAAGTATTTAAATGATTTGTTTTTTAAGGACAAAATCATTTTGTGGCGATTCAGCTTCAGCATATATAGAAGATTAATTCAGGTAAGAGATTCAAATAGCTCACAAAACTTTTGCAGATGTCTCTGAATATTGGTATTTACTTGAATCTAGATCTTTTAAAAAATTGTTAAATATTTTCAGCTAAAAATATTGCTTGTAAAATTCTATAGAAAAAAGAGAACGTCAGAATATGATAAATAAATCTTTGAGGCGGCACTTTCATAAGAAGAAGCTTTTTAATTCGATACGATACGTTGCTTCAATTGTTTCATAAAGATTGCTTGTTATTGGCCGCTAAAGGTTGCCTTAACACCTAGACATTTTGCCCGGCTCTTTGCCTTTGTCTTTGTAGAAAAACTAGAGCTTTCCTTGGTACTCCTTAGCAACCAGTTATTGAATGTCAACAGTACATTTTATGAATTACACGTGTTTCTTTATTCATTTCTGCAAAAGAGGTAATTGCGAATGATTTCATAATGATTATTTCTTTTCCGAATATCCAACTTAACATTAAATTTTCAGACTGTTTTTACAGATTCTATGCATTTTATGTCAATAAGTTTTAACAGAACTATTCAGGTTTAGTTGAATATAAGCCTAATCGATTTGCAAGAATGTGCGTATTTCAATGTTTATGTCTCAATTATATGATTGGAATTTATCAGCAGATCCTTTCTAAAAGAAATCTTAAAACGTGATTAGGCAGGTGTTTCTTTCTAGATTAACATTCACCGTGATGCGTCGCTTGCAATTTGTTTTGACTATTCTGTCGGCTATTATTTCCTTTCAACGCCTTGTCACCTGCGCCATTTTGACAGAAGAACGAAGTAATTGGACTGAAAAATGTACGAAAGATCTGTACGATGGGAGAAACCAGTGTTTGCAGCTGAATTTCAAATTAAAGCATGAGTGCTTTCGACGCATTTTCACCACATTGAAGAAATGCCTTCAAAAGAACAGTCATCTTCATCGCAAAGAGAAAGGCAATTTTAGAAGAAGCTGCGCTGGAGATTGTTGGGGACAGTTCTACCAATGCGGGACCCTAATAAAATCAACGTTGGATCAATGGACATGCATAAGGGGTCGGGAAGTCTGTATGCATATGTGTCGAAAATAAGTCTATTTTGACAAACATACTGTGGACTTACCATTAAAATTGAGAATAACAAGCAAGCTTTAACAAAATGTTTCTTTTCTTGATCAGAATCTTAATGTTTAAACTAGAATAAAGCACTATACACCAGGAAAAAGCATGAATTGACAACTAATTTCGACAATATCATGACAGTTAGAATATTTTCATATCATGGGTCGAAATATTGGAATAAACAATGGATCCATGAGATTGCTTGTAAAAATATTGCTTGTTGACAAAAAAGCTAGCAACAAAAGTGATGCAATTCTTGGAATGGAGAGAGTTCAAAGATGACAATATAATGTCCCATTTTGGGTTTCCAAAAAGAAAGTTACGCCTAAAATGTACTATCTGCATAAGGGCCTCAAATGTTGACCTACATTGGGGACGTGGAAAACATTTAAAGGCCCAAAACTAAATGTATCTTCAATTTCTCTTCCATTGATGCTTTTAACCTAATGTATATTTGCAATTTGCAATTTTTTGAACCTTAAAGGAATAAAGAAAAAATTTTGACATACAAATAATCACTTGAAATAAAAGACAATTGGTTGAAATTTGAAAAGAGTAGACAATTTCAGGAAACAAATAAGCGGGTGAAATTTGAATTTTTCGTATATGTTCCTGGAGAAAAGCAATACAAATATGTACGGCGGACATGGGATGCATCTGCCGTAAATATAAATTTTTCAGTGATTTGTCGTTGTTAATCCAGCTACAAAAGAATATTTTTATTGAGATACCCAGTCAAAAAGACAGCGAGATTGACAAAAGCAATTTTGTCTGACAACGCCTTCTTTGAGTTTTTGCGTTAGATCTCACAGTAAGATAAGCATTGGCGGCATCAAAATAGATGGTAGGGGTGGAGAAGCGGAGGAGCGTCTATCCAAGAAGAAGGAAAAGTGGCTCTGGAATAACCCTCACTTATTCTCGTTCTTGTGAACATAGTGCAAAAATGTTTTTTATGCGCGCGCATGCTGACACAATTTTCCTGCCCGCGATGCGAATGATATAAAAATATATGAGAAAACAAACTTTGAATTTTAACCTTACCTCTGCTTTATTTTTATGTAGTCAAATAGATATATTATCTACTTAAGATTTATATCATTAAATTAAGGCTTTAAAACCTTATAAATCTCTTCGTTGCCTATGCTTTACTACCAAACTAATGTATGCTATGCCTAGGCTTACTATTAATCAAGTAGGGAAATATGAACAATTTAAAAAGTAAATTTTAAGCGTTACCCAATTTTCCGCCACTGAATGAGACATTATACAAAATAATTGAGCTTTTGACTACAAGCATACAAAAATTCAGGATGCGGCACGGTGGAAATTTTTCACGATCGTTAATTTGAATATCTTGTAGCTTTGTGGTTGTAGTCACACAAAACCCAATAACATTGCACCTCCCAGGAGGCCTGGATCGCAATCAAAGTGTCACATGGTCGGTTGGCGGGAAAAATTTTGCGCGTCGCCATTTGGCCGCAGCTTGCAGGCGCAAAAGTTCTTTGCACAGCGGCTGCAAACATTCCTATTGTTCGAGAAGTGATTGCACGAAATTGCGAATCACTATCGGTATCACATATGAACCTTTGGCAGTTCGTAGCGTTTTTGTTGCGTTGCAATTTCTGATTGGTTAGGAAAGCTACCAGATTCAAAGAATTATTGTATTCGGCCTTGTTGGAAATGTTCTTATGAAGATTTAGGTTGTTTTATGAATAAAACAGTAACACCTTTGAGGTTATGGCGTCGCAACAAAATTCTGGAAATATTGAAAAAGTTTTTTTCGTTTGTCATGAAAACCAATAGGCAAGCGGCACTGATTGGTCAACCTATACAGTCATGTGCTCGTGTTTCCGATTGGTCTATTTCGATCCACAACTGTGTATATATATTTCTTAGCGTAGAGTTTTCAATCTATGTTCTGACGTTTTAAACTCTGAAGAGTGTCAGACGAAAAGCTTTAGTTTACTAAATGTTTGCTTTTTTCAAAGCCATTTACAAGTTTTGTACCACCAAAAGAAAGTTGTAAACCTTCCCATACCAGAACTGAATATTGGATGAAAATGCTTGATTCAAATCATGCTTAAATACACCCCCAAAAAAATTAATTTTGAATGCAAGATCATTGTGTATCCACTATCAGACGAGAATCAAACTTCGAGCAAAGGTACTTCTTATCACTTCCTACCGCCCTTCACTTCACGCTAAAAATTGACGATCGCTCAAAACAAGAGAATCATTGTAATCAGACACTTCTAATTTACCTTCCAATTTTGGAGGGCGCTTTTCTAATTGGTTTAAATCCAAACATCAGAAGGAGAATGGGTGAGGAGTAGCCCAGAGCTACTTTTCCTTTTTCGTGGCTAGCTGCTCCTCCGCTTCTTTGCTTGGCATTCTGTTTACGTGCTCGACATTTTGTGGCTCTGGTACCCAGGGTAAGAGCACTCTAACTTGGTTTTCTGTACTCCATTTTCTATTCTCACGCTTCGAACATAACATAACGAAACGGGCGCATGCCCAACGCAACGTGGATACGAGGCTAAGAACGTAATACCTTTTCTCCAGCAAGAACAATAAACAGAACAATAACATAAAGAACTTAATTGTTTTTAAATTTGCAAGTCGACATGAAGTTTCTCCCGGGTCTTTTGGTGCAGTATTTCTGGCATAACTGCTCTCTGACCCTTGAATTTTACGTCATCATATGTTCCTAGCTCGTCTCAAATTGAGAGGTATGGATGTACACATTGAGGTAGGGTCTCTTTACTTTCTGGCCATCCATTCAAAATCATTTCCTTCAGTGACTGTAAAGTGCTGTCACAATTGGTATCTCGCTGGATATCTTTCAGCTGTGGTTCATAGATGGGGAGATGATTTGAAATGTTGATAATTTGGACTTCTTCTCCAGTTTCAGAATTTTATCTTTCAAGTGTCGGTAAGTATGCCCTAGAGAGTGTATCTGCTAGAACAATTTCATTTCCAGCCAGGTTTATAGCAGATTTTAACATCGTATGATTGCAATCTTAGTAATAACCTCAGTCTCATTGGGTCAAGGGCAAGTGGCTTGCTGACAAATGAAACAAGTGGTTTGCGATCCGTCCAAAGTGAAATCACTCTGCCATAGACAAAAGTATGGTAATGTTCCACTCCAAATACTTATGCAAGCAGCTCCTTCTTTATTTGGCTGTAATATTGCTCTGCAGGGGTGAGGGCTCTGCTTACAAATGACACTGGACGTCCTTCTTGCATGAGCACGAATCCAAGCCCCTTTGATGATGCATCAGCCTGGCCTTCTTTTGCTGCCCTATTGTCAAAATACTTTAGAGCTGGTGCCTCGCAAATTGCTTTTTGTGACTTGTCATGATACTTTCCCATACCCATGGTGCATTTTTGTGGACCAAATTTCTCAGAGGCTCGCATACTTCGGATAATCTGGGGAGAAACTTGGCCATGTATTTTACCATGCCATAAAGCCTTATACACCAGCGACATCTTTCGGCTTGCTCATCTCTGTGATTGCTTCAACTTTTGCAGGGTCTATATTAAGACCATTCTGTGTTAGGGTATGACCAATGAAGGAAACTTCATCGCACTTGAACTTGAATTTGTCTTTGTTCAGCTTGAGGTTTTCTTGTTGGCATCGTTTCAAATGGCATTCTGAGGTACCTCCAACTCTCCATGGTGTTTGAACGTTGTAAGCATGCTTGATTCTTCATCAAGCTCTAATTGAAGCTACCCTTCCTTCAAGTCGATTTTGCTGAACACTTTGACACCTACCTAGCAACTTCTCAATGTAACGGGTAATGACTTTATTTCAATGCATTGTTGAGGTGTTGTGGATCGCTGCACATCCTCAGTTTTCTTTTGGCTTTTCTGCAATGACGAGATTTGGTACCCAATCTGTTGGGCCTGTAACTTTTTAAATGACGTGAAGATTTTCCAGCCCTTCCAATTCAGCCGTGAGTTTTGCTTTACGAGCGATGAGTACTCTGCGAGGCGGCATGACAACAAGGGTTTGTTAAAAAGTATCAGGTAGATAACAACAACACACTTCAGATTTATATTTACAGTTTTAAAAGCTGTTTAATTCAGCTAATAAAACTGTCAGATACTGTAGGAAGATTGTTTCAAGACAGCACATTGGATTTGATTCACCCAACATTATATAAAACATCTAAATTGCTTTGCTCTGATACATGATAAGATAAATACATTTTTTATGATCCTTCCTTTTTTTCTTAGAACTATTGTACTTAAAAGTACAAAGAGTGTTCTTTTTCCAAATTGAACAATGCCCCCTAGTCAATGTTAATTGAAAGAAGATTGCTGTATTATGCAATGGGTGATATAAACGAGCTTTGCTTACTAATTAAAAAATTCAATTAAGGGGATTTTAAGGAAACAATTAATGATCAATGAAATATTAATATTAGAACTTGCCAAGAAAAAATAAATTCCAATACTTCAGGTGCTCGAACATAGGCTAAAGAAAAGGGGAACATCAAGGATTTTGCTTATTTTAAATGTTTTTTAAAAGACCTAAAATTGTTTTTACAAGTTAAATATTCCAATTATGTTTATGTTCACAGCAATCGTAGATATACAAAAATATCTTTAGGTTCTCTTTCTAAGCAAAGACAAATAATTGAGAGAGCAGAAAATTATCTAACTAGGCTACACTGCATTTCTTATAATTTTTATATTTTCAAAAAGCAAAACAAATTGTAATCAGAAAACATAGAGTTATCCTGCGGAAACATAGAGAAAACATAGAGTTATCTCAATACTGCAAAACCATCATCTCGCACAACATCAATAACAAAAAAGTTCACGATAAGATAAAGTAAAGACTGGAAAGGTTAAGACGGCACAGAGTTCTAATTTCATGCCTCACTTGCATTGCATGTCTCTAACGAGCAACAGCAATGGAGCATTTTTGTTACTTCTATTAACAACAAGTTCTGAGACATGCTGTTTGAATATTTCAGGCTACATACTATGAAGTATTTGGCATATTATGAGTAACCATTACCCCTAATTATCAGCAACAAACTGATATTTTAACCAGAAAGTTTGCTTCATTTTTTTCTTGCAACAGGAGCGTTGCCCGCCGTAACGTGCCACAGGGCTAGTTCGTGTACGTCATATCGATCCTCATTCACATTGATTGGCTTAAATGTTAGCAAACATAGTCCAAAACCGAAAGACTATTCCACCACCAATTTCTTTTTGCTGCATAAATCCTTTAAAACCACGTAACTGTTACTGTTCCTTATTTCTCCGCTCCACGGTAAAATGTTTTGCACGGTTACAGTTCATGAAAACACTTTACTTGTGATTAGCTTAATTTCTCTTCAGTCTCTTTTTGGAACTCGAACATGGAAATGTTGCGATCAAGGTCATGGTCAGGCAACGTAATAATCGTCATGTTTTCAGGGCTCTTTCTATTGTTTCACATGGTTTTGCATGACCAAACATAGGGTTAACTTTGATACCCTTGAGCTTTATTGAGTTTCAAATGTAGAATCCCTATGATCGCATTTTATGCTTTTGTTTGAGCAGTTCTATCTTAATCAATCATAAATATTTAGGCAAGGTCCATAGCAAGCCCTCTAAACGTTTTGCATTTTCATTGCTGCTGGTGATTTTACAGCGAGGTCCGCTTCGTTGTCTACGACAGCCACCACAGTTTCTGATGATTTTTTCGAATAGAATAAAACTGTATTGTTAGGACCTGGCTTTTATCCATCAATAAAGCTAAAAATGACTGGTTAGCAGGTCGCATTGACGTTATTTGGCAACAATGGCAGGGAGGGTCACGCCTCCTCCCAGAATTTTTCTTTGCCCCTTGTTTGCCCCCCCCAGTTTTTTCAAAAATTTCTATCAAAAATTCAATGTTTTTTTCTAAAGCTTTTCAATCGTTTTCTGACTTTGTTAGGGTTTCTCTCTTTATTTTGCTCAATGCGATCTTTATTGCATTTATTTAACAAGTTAGGGGCCTTGATGAGCGTTTTGGTTTTGTAACCGAGGTGAACATTCATGAAATTTTGGCACTTTTCTGAAGTTGCTATGAAAAATTAATTCTTGAAAATCGTTTGAATTTTATATATTTGTTGAAGATATTAGCTTCTTGGGGTGGAGTGCGCAGGGTAAGCCCAAACCAAGATTCTCCGCATCCCATTGAAAAACCCTTTTCGCTCTGGAACCAAGAGTAGGGAAATACCAATAACATCCCAGTATGCCTTGGCAATCTACCATTGCTAATCAAAGTTCGATGATTTGAAATTCCGGGTACAAGAATGATCTAATGGAGATTGGATAATCGACTTTACAAATCTATTAGCCTTTTATTTTTCTAGGTATATTTTTTCTGTTGAAATTCTAATGTTCAAGATGCATTATTGTTAAAAAGATAAAACTCAGCGGAGTAACAGACCAAAGTTACTTTTAGTTAAAGAGCAAAAGGTTCCCGAACCTTTAGGGGCCCCAGCAACAATTTTCTTTGTTTTTATCCTAAAGGATGCAGCTGCTCGTTACGCCACTAATAAAACTATTTGGCATAATGATAACAGCTTTGATAGAGCTCTACCAAGTACATACTTATCTAAGGGACGCTAAAAATCGGTGCCTTGCTAATTTGAGCCACCACGACACTAGTTCGCAAAGAAAGGGCTAGCTTTGGCCCCTGTAACTTAAAGTTTGGCCCCTGGTTAGCCCCCCCCCCAGATTTTTAAGGAAAGATTTGCCACTGGTTGTTGGGCAAGAAAGATATAATGAAAATTGAGATTAACTAGTGGATAATAGTCTCCAGGGCGAAAGCCAGGTAATTAAGATTGGTATTTCGTTAAAGTTTGCAATAATTTGCAAAAAATCCTCAATAGCATGGCGAGAAAGAAGAGTAGGTTCTCATCACATATTATATGGTAATCATACGAACAGCAAAATATTATAATCTCGATTATCGATTATCGTATATTAAAAATGGCTGTTCCCAGAAATAAAAAACTCCCTGCAATGCTGAGCGCTGTATGACAGATCGAACTATAGACCAATATCAGTTCTTCCTTTCATATCTAGGCTATTTGAGAAATTAATTTTCAATCAGTTTTATGGATACCTGGATGCGAATAAATCACTATATGAGCATCAGTCGGGTTTTCGACTCTTACACTCGGTAGCCACAGCCCTTCTAGCTAGCACCAATGATTGGTACCTGAATATAGATAAAGGAAAATACACTGGTCTAGTCTTTAATGACTTGAAGAAGGCTTTCGACACGGTCGATCATAAAATCCTACTGGAAAAAATGAATATGTACGGAGTGACCGGCCTGGAACATGACTGGTTCACATCATATTTGGAAAATCGTAAACAATTCTGCAGGGTGGATGGCACCTCCTCTGATGTGAGGGGAATAAATTGTGGAGTTCCCCAAGGCTCTTGTCTTGGTCCACTCTTGTTCCTGATTTACATCAATGATTTGCCTTTTTCCTTGCAAAAATCTCATGTCAGCATGTATGCTGATGACACGGCCATTTCCCTCTCTTCAAAAAGTATTGGTGACCTTCAAAATGACCTAAACTTAGATCTTTTGAAACTACAGGATTGGTTGCATGCAAATAAACTTTCCTTGAACGTAGTGAAAACGCAGTCACTTGTTATAGGCTCTGGTCCAAACATCCGTAAGATCGAAAGCCAGCCTGATGCTCCACCATCTTTTTCTTTTTCAATAGGTGATCAGAACATTGAAATGATCACCAACACAAGATACAAGGTGTTCAGATAGACAGTAAGCTCAACTGGGACAAGCATATCGATACTATCAAGACCAAGGCTAATCGAGCCCTTGGACTTATTAAGTATTCTAAGAAATATCTTCCATCTGACATCCTCAACAAAATGTATAGAGGAATTGTTGAGCCCCATTTGAGCTACTGTTGTTCCGTTTGGGGCTGCTGTAATGAATCAAAGCTTGACGTGTTGCAAAAAATCCAAAATAGAGCTGCCAGAATTGTAACTAGCAGCCCATACGATGCATCTGCTGCTCCGATAATTCAGAATCTTGGCTGGTTAACCATCAGAAATCTTGTAAGAAAGGAGACAGCCACGCTAACTTACAAATCTCTAAATATGCTTGCACCAGACTATTTGAGAAAATTATTCGAAAAATGTTCGGATGATAGAGAACGGTTTCTGCGTTCATCAGAAACTGATCTTAAGATACCGCTGCTAAGAACAATAAATGGCCAAAAGGCTTTTTCTTATCGCGGTCCAAAACTGTGGAATAATCTAGAAAGGGCTACCAAATTGGCCCCCTCCCTGAAAACCTTCAAAGAACAACTATAGTCGGGGACAACTTTTATTTCATCTTTACGTTCACTTTTTATAGCCTTAGTATTATTAGATATTGTAAATTAGGTTTGATTGGTAAATTTCTTTTGTTACTAGTATTTTAACATAGTTATTAGCTCTTATTTTATTCTTTTAAACAGGTCAGGTTGAAAAACATATGTATGAACCTTTAACCTGTATAAATATTATAAAATGAAAAGAAAATATAAAAATATTAAATATTATAAAATGCATATTCCAGCCCATTCCAGCCCAAAAATTTTCTGAGGTTTTTGCATAAATTGGTAGTTAGTCGAGAAAAAGAAGCTATCGTGAAATTTTTTTCTAAAAGCTTAACTCGTTTTCCAGATATAGACGCTCAAAGTTGAGAATCACCGTAAAAATGCGACGAAATTTTTTCCAGAAAAAACACTTTGTGACATGTTGAAGGGCTATTGTTTTAACCTTCGGCGCTATTGTTATACGTTCGCATAGAAATTGGCACGACTCGCTAGAGGCTCGGAAAAGGCGATTAATATATTCTTTCAATATTTCAATATTTATTTACACGAGATACCTTTCAGCAAAAAAAGAGCTTTTTGCTATAAAAGAACTATTAAAAAAAGAACTATTTGCATATTGCTGCTCTACCTGTTAAATCTGTACTCATGGTGGAGGTAAAACTAAGAGAAAACTCATTGGATTATTGGTAAAATAACACATTCAACATAAACAAATGTTAACATAACAATATCTGCCATTTTCCTAATCGAACTAACAAAAACGCAGTGAGCGGTCAGAGAACTAGGAACCACTGAAAGGATAATGTTTTAAAATGGTTAATGTTACCAAGGGGTTGTGTTTGGGTTCTGTTGAAGGTTCGAAAGATACTCTCTAAAACCTGTTTTTGAAACGAGCGATTGATTCTTTTTCTCGAATGTTGTTAGGGGTATCATTCCAGTTTTTAACACCAGAGAGATAGAAACCTCGCTTTGCATACTCAGCATGCAAGATTCTATATGTCATGACTCCTTGGTCAAATGAAATCAAGGACTTAGCAGTGAGCCATTTGCAAGTTCATCCGTCCTTATACTTGGCATTCGCTATTAGCCTTTTTGCCCTTGTCTGTAAACCTTGCAGTTGGGGTAGTTTGGTGTTGGAGAGAGCACTCCAAACAATGTTGCCATAGCGAAGTTGCCTTTCAAAGAGAGATTTGTAAACTGTATCAAGTTTCCTTTGCGGAAGGGTATTGTTCAGCTTGCTTTTGATAGGTTTGTACTGCTCTCTCCAATTAAGGCTTTCGTCGATGTTGATCCCCAAGTATTTTGTTTTGTCGACCCTTTTGATAATTTCATTATCGAGGACAACGTCTGGCAAATCATTACCTACTTTGTTTAGTTGTCGCCTATGGCCTATAACCATATATTCACTTTTGCTGGTGTTCAAACTAAGTTTGTTAGCCCTCATCCAATTCGATATATTTTCCAGCTCGTTTTTCAAATCATGTCGGAATCTTGGTTGTCGTTTTATTTATTTTCCTTCATTGCAATTGATTTTTCATTTGAAGTCATCTAAATTTCTCTTTGATCCTTTTAAATATCAATACTCTGAATGCCATTGAGTGTCCAAGGTAATGATTTCTTTGATCATTTTATATTATAATATGACTCTAAAGTAAATTTCACTGGTATGTTAGTCATAAAAAAGGTAACAAACTCTTTTATGGATCAGCAGAAAGGATGATTGCAAAACAATTCTAAATGAAAGTTGGAGATTACATGCATCCTGTTATCTGGCTACTGGCTTTGGGGGAGTGATAACTTGCCCCTCTCTTCCCTGCAAGATTTACCACAAAGACCTAAACACGTTATTCTGTTTTTGTATGAAAATTTTTACAAAGGAGACTATTCTTAAAATTATCAAAATTTATAGATTATTTGATCATATCTATATAAAGTTTGCAAATCCACAGCTATTATTTCATACTAGTAGCAACATATAGGTATTTTCTAGAAAATTCGCAATAGATTATTGTTTCATGACACTTTTATAAGAACATTTCTCACGTGCAATTGAAATTACAAATTTGCTTGTTAGTTCACTGGCCTGATTGTATAGATATTTAAATATATAATTCAATGTAGCTAAGTATTCAGATACAAACATACACTTATTATTCATTAATATAGCAGGTCAAAATTCTGAAAGCTTAAAGGAGCTGACAAGGTCTCTGTAATAGCTTAACGATAAAATACAAAAATTATATCTACACAAGTATATTGAAAAAGTTGAACTATCAATATAATCTTAAATCCCTTTTCTGTTTGCATAAAAACAAATTTATAATTTTTGAAAAAGTTGTTTGACTCATGACTAATGTTTGACTTTTAGTCTTGTCTTGAAAGTTTGTATATTTTCTTGTCCATGTCCTCAATTGTCCTAGTTTATTTCTAATAAGTCATGTTGACAGGGCTGTAAATCCCGGGGGGACGGGGGAGACTGGTTCCCCCCAAAAATCTGGAGCAAAACGATTTTTTTGGAGAAATTACCATCATTTTCCTTGAAAGAAAGAAATCCCTGGTAGCCGGGTTAGAACCAAACTACGTTTTCTGTGGTATTGCAACAAACCTCAGCCACTAAGGTTACTTTTGTAAGCAGAGTGGTTTTTATAATTTTTACAAGATAAAAACTTACCGTTTTCTACCGTTTTCTACCGTTTTTTACCGTTTTCTACTGTTTTCTACCATTTTATTTTTGAAAACAGAGTATGAAATAAAAAGAGAGCAATCTGTCATTTTATTGGACCTTTTTACTAACTTATTTACGTATATTTCTATTATTTGTCTATAATTTACTTTTATTTAGTAAATCACTTTTTGTATCATTAAAATTTATTCATTTTTGATGTGTAAATATGGTCTACTGAAATCAGTCAAAATAAGGAAGACGCACATTTCTGTTCAGAAAGTAAATTTCTACCCATCAATACAAAAGCGTCCCATATTATCCCAAAGGCTGTCACTGAGGTTTAAGCATGACTCTTCCCCTCCAAAATTTCACCCAATAAACAATAATCTGTGTTCTTCTGAGAAACGCCGAACTTTCTGTCCCGAGCGATTCTAGTATTTTATTAAATTTATTAAATTCTGGGGGATGCTTTTTTAGCCTTTTTAGAAGGTAAAATTTCAAAAATTTTCTTTCGCGTCGGACCCAACCATGGTGGGTCCTCCTACGACAGTAAACTTGATTCTTAGCTCCCAAGGCTCAATTTTTTTGGGCCGTCTCTGAAAAATGTTATCCTTCCAATCATACACACAAGTCAATATACTTAGGAATATCTGTAAATACCTTCTATAAAGCAGAAAGTCTTGAGAAATCCAATAATATTGACTTTTGTTTTTAAAGTAATTTGCCCTTCAACCATAAATCCCTTGTGGTGCCATGACCCACTGCATACTTTATATTCATTCGCTCTGCTGACACATCACCCCCCCCCCCCCCCACCAATTCACATGACAGATTTATGGCCCTGCATGTTGATATGAAGCTCTTTATCCTAATGAATATGTTGTATCAATTCATAGAGCTTTCATTCCCGGTATACTGGTTTTTTTGTCTTTCTGTCTTTCCTACCGAATAAATTGCGCGATAGCTTTTTTAGCTGTTGCACTAAAGGTAGAGCTGATGAAAAAGCGCGATCAACAACTGGCCTGCCAATACAAATTGCTTCAAAAGCAACGTTCCATGAAAGTCTGTCAACATCCTCATGTCTCTGTCTCGCTGGCCTACTTTGACAATTTGACTTCTCTGTCAGAAAGATTTGCGCGATCAAAAACTTTCATATTCGATAAGAATATCAAGGCTGATAGATTTGGGGAAATTGAGGCTCCGGGCGAGGGAGTAAAAGAGATCATGGTTTTTTTGCCCTTCAGTTAGTGCTGAAAGTATGATAGGCCTCAGGGGGTGGTAGCTTTCCATGATTAGATAAATACATAAACCTGTGTATTAGATAAATACATACTTTGATAGTAGATTATGGTTCGCTAGCGACTTGATATTGTCCTAATGTTCATGTCCAAACACTACTGAGTATTTGTGCTTCTATATATTAATTAGTAAATATCTGTTGATATGGCAACACGGATGCCATAGGCACTTTTTGGATGTCCCAAGTTTTGCAATTAAGTTACACTATCATCGATAGGGTTTTGAAAAATTGATGGGTCTACTAACAATTATGTACTTCAATAAAGAATTACAATAAAGAAGCGTTTGAGTGTTTCAATTTTGTTGGCTCAAATTATCCAATATTAGACAAATGCAGGCATTCTACTTCCAAGAGTTAAACGGTATTTGGCAGAATTCACTCGATGTCTTCAAAATCTGCCACTTTCTTCTTCTGAATCGCTGCTTGCGGTTGTTGCCAAAAATTTATTTTGACATTCTCCACACGAGCATAGATCCGTACAGTGCATTCTATTGTCGATGCAGCTACATATTGTTGGCTGGCATGTACGTTTGCAAAAGCAGGATAGAAGAGATAGAACTTCCTGTGGAGCTGGTTGACATGACATCCATCGAATCTTTATTACCTGGTTCTCATAGTACCAGCCGTGGTTGTGGATTTCAGAGTACGTTGGGTTGCTCTCGAAGGCAAGCCTCCATATTCTTGCTTGGTAATTGCATCGAAGGATATGCTGTTTGAAAGGACTATAACAAGGCGGTAGCTGCTCAGACTTGACTTTACCATTTTTACTGCAGTATATCTTATAACGCAAATCATTGACTTTGGAATGCTTTTGACCATACAGGAAGCAAACAAACTTCTGCAACACATTGATTGGATTGTCATCAACATCAAAATGCATGCAAATGCATCCACAAATTCTCTTTCCTCCTGCAGTAACTTCAAAGCTTTCAATTTGCCTTTACCTGTAAAAGCACTCACTGTATCGCATTCTGCGAAACAACAAACACCAAGAAGAGACCTATTGTATTCTATATTATTGACCCCTAGCTTGTTTGCAAGAATACTTGATTGACTTGAAACATCACCGATGCTGATTATTCTTGATTTGTTTCCAGTGCCTGTCTTGAAATAAAGACGGCCATGTAGTTCCGCTGAAAATGCAACTGCCATTATTTAGACGTCAGTATCAGGAGAATGTATGACAACGTTGGAATAGCCATTCATCTCTGCATGCTTCACATGAAGAGAGAGCCTTTTGTCTGCTTTCTCTTGAATGCTATGCAATTCTTCCACCTCATGGCATCTAGCTCTAGTGACCTTGAAGCAGCTGGCTTCCTCTGTGACATACAGCTCCTTGTTGCCATGTCGGTTGGTGAAAGCGGGATCGTTGAGTTTGGTGACCAAATAACTCATTAAAAGCGTATTGTTTCCATTTGAAGAAAGGAAGTTTTCCCATTGCTTTACTTTTGAATTTCCAAGCAGGGTACCAAAATGCAATGAAGATGTTGCGCGACGTTTTCTCTCAGCATTCTTGATGGAATTCTCCATGTAAATATCAAAGACAACAGCAATCCTTTTACTTGTAAAACCTGCTTGCAAAATCAATGCGAAAAGTTTTAGTGCGATGTCTCTATTATTATATTTGATTGGTCAATTTTTACCTTCTGAACGACTGCCATGCCATCAAAAAATGTTGCTGAGTTTTAGGGTACTGACTCAACATAATCGATGTTCTTTTCCAATGCTGTGGTTATTGCTGCCTTGTTAGTTTTCATGAGCATGCCAAACTCATCACCTAAGCTCCAAGGAACTGGGCCAAGAGGAAAGGAAAAGACTTCTTTCAGGTCAATATCTCTACTTTGACCAATTACCGCCATCCTGCCAAAAGGTCTCTGTCTGCCTTCAGCACTATCTCTTTTTGATTGATGTTCAATACTCACTTTGGTCTTAAACTGCTAAATATTTGCAGGTTCTGTTTCTGTAGTGGGTCAAAGAATTCTTTAATGGGATCTGCTCCAAGGCGCTCTGAGTGTAAAAGCTTCATGGCCTTTTTCCGTATGAGATGGCATTCAGTAAATGATCTATGATGGTAGGTGTTGAAGCAAGACCAGACGTTATACTAATCAGATCCTTTTGTTCTGAGGATGGAATAACAAAACTTGTATATGTACAGCAAGGGGAAAAATCAGACAATTCAGGTACCTTTTCTTGTAACAGCAGAAACAATAGAGAGGCCAATTATTGTATATAATGTGATTGAGGAGATTATTTGTGGTAACAGTGAAGACTCTGTTGAAAAGAAGGCAGTTTTGAGAAGTATTCAGAGAAGCTTCACAAACATGTCGGACCACAAAGCATCTGCATTAATTCACCTAGTGTATAACTCGCAAACTCAAAATGAGGTTTGCGATGTCAAAACAAGTAAGAAAGACCTTGTTATTCAGAAGAACACAACAATTGATGTTTCTTGCAGAGCAAATACAAGCTACCTGGAGAGACACACCCCAATGATTTTTGAGCCAAGTTTACCTTCTATGTTACCATCAGGACTGAGTGTGACAGAGTCAGTTTTGACACTGAAGAAAGGAACTTCACATATATTGAAGCTGCTAGTGGTAAACAAGACAAGTCATGACATTATGCTGCCAGGGAGAACACCAATGGGAAAGTTAGAAATGATCAGATCAGTAACGCCTGCTTTGATTCGTCCTAAAACTGATAGTGAAACCATGGACAAGCATAAAGGAACATTAACAAACTGCGTAACGGAGACAGTCCTGCAGAAGGATGCAGACAGTATCTTGTCAAAGATTGATTTTAGTGGTCTGATACATGATGAAACAGAAATTGTAAAGAAAATGCTTCGTGAAGAAATTCAATCATTCTCAGCAGGTGATAACGATATTGGATGTGCTCCAGGCTTACAACTTGACATCACACTGACAGACCCACAGCCGATTCAGAAGAGCTATGCTTCAATACCACGTCCACTGTATGGAGAAGTAAAACAGTACATTGAAGATATGCTGAACAGAAATTTTATCAAGCCATCAAAATCGCCATATTCGTCACCCTGTGTTTGTGTTCGCAAGAAAGATGGGACACTGCGTTTATGCATTGATTACAGAGCGTTGAACCAGAAAACTGTCAGGGACATGCACCCATTGCCGATAGTACAGGAAGCCCTTGACAGTCTTGGTGGAAATCGCTGGTTCAGCACCCTGGATCAAGGTAAAGCTTACCACCAGGGGGTTTGTTGGACGAGAAAGTCAACCGGCAACAGCATTTGTGACACCGTGGGGACTCTTTGAGTGGGAACGGATTCCCTTCGGACTTACTAATGCGCCTGCTGCCTTCCAGAGGTTCATGGAACAAAGTTTAAGTGATCTACAAGATAGAACCTGCCCTCCATACCTCGATGATATCATTATGTATAGCAAAACTTTTGAGGAACACGTAGAACATGTCCGCCGAGTATTGCAACGCTTACACCAACATGGCATCAAATTGAAACCAAGTAAATGTTCATTTTTCAAGAAGCAAGTCAAGTTTCTGGGGCGCATTGTGTCCGATTAAGGCTATATAATGGATCCAGACAACATCAAAGTAGTGATATCTTTGCATAATAGAATACCAAAGATCCTCAATAATTGCAAGTCCACTGTATGAGCTACTCACTTCTAATGAAAGCCAAGTCAAAAGCCAATATCAGAGAAGAGACAGAAAGAATCACAATGGGCAAGTGTCATCATCATCAAAAGTAGAATGGACAGAAGAACATCAGACAGCACTGCAAGAGTTGATCAAACACTTGATTAGTCAGAGTTATTGCATATGGATCCAGGACTCTAACTCGTAGTGAGAGAAACTACCACATGCATTGCGGGAAGCTTGAGTTTCTCGCCATGAAATGGGCCATTGTTGAACATTTTAGGGACTACTTGTATTATTCTCCACCATTCCAAGTTTTTACTGATAACAACCCACTCCCAAACGTACTAACCACAGCAAAATTGAATGCAACTGCTCTTAGATGGGTTGGAGAATTAGCAGATTTTAAGTTCTCAATTCAGTACAGGCCAGGAAAATCCAATGGTGATGCTGATGCTCTCTCGACACTTCCTTATGATATGGAGAAGTATATGTCAACATGCACAAACAAAAGTACACTTGATATGGTCAATGCTACAATTCATGTTGTGCAACAGAGATCTAATGAGGACACTGCTTGGGTATATGTGCTTACAGATCCATCAGCCGCTCTTTTCAGTAATAATCACCTTCCCGATGAGAGTTTCGCTGCAAAGAAGATAGACAAAGTCAGTGTGCAGAAAGAACAAGACAAGGATGCAAGCATCCGGAAGATTGTAAACATGATGAAAACGGGAAAGAGACCAACACCAAATCAAATGAAGGAACTTGACCAGATTGCTTGCTTATGAATGGAACAGATTGAAACTTGATAGTGATGGCATCTTAACAACAATTTCAGGACAGAACACACAGACCGTTTTACCAAGAGCACTGCAAACTTTAGTGTGGTTATGATGGTTATGATGAGCTTCACGTTAAAATGGGGCAAATAGGTGGTACAGTTGACTAGAGAACGCTTCTATTGGCCTCACATGCAACGTGATAAAACTGATTTCATAACGAGGAAATGGACCACTTAATCGTTAAAGTTTGCATAAAATTGTTATAAACGACATCAACAAAAGGTGTGACTCACAAGAAGAAGAATTGTTGACTGCGAGCAGTTTACCTGATACAACATATTGTATTGAATAGGCAAATTGTCGGGTTGCAGTGATACAAAAGTGAAGAGAGTTGATTGGACAGTTGTTGTAAGCATAGTCAATAGAAGTAGATATAACGGTGTTTCACATAAAGATTCACAACACAATGTGTCACCTCATTGTCTGTTTTGTCTCCCATTTTTCGGTGCAACTTAATTTTCTATTATTTCCTATTTGCTGATGCACCATCACTCACAACAGCTAACACCCACAGATTACATGCCTTCTCCAAGTAAAGAACACAGTTCCAAAAGATTGGCAAGAGCTGGAATGATGTTACTGATGTTGTTGCAAAGTTAGCAAATGGGTATTTGAGATTTGTACAGACCCCTCTCAAGTAGATTACCAGCAAATGTGTCTCTTTCTCAGCACTAGCAACATTCAGGTCAGGATCACCAAGGTCCATGAAACCTACAAGTTGTCCAGAATGCTTGTCCCAAACAAGATTATTCTTGATTTTCACTTCGTCAAACAAAAAAGCAATGTATCTCTGAACGTCAAAGAAACTTGAAGTAATAAATGATAACTCTTCAATGATCTGCTTGTTAAAACCCTGCTTAGGTTTAACCACATTTCTGTAATCTCTAAGGGTTCTCTTGCTTGGTAGCTTCAATAACCCACTTGACCTGAGCTCTTCATAAGCAGATGGTGATTTTGCAGCAATTGAGAGTGAGAATCGAATTACCATTGGATGATACCTAATTCCTTTTTCATTTCTTTCCCAAGCTTCTTATTGTTGTCTCCAAAAAAGCTTCATAAATGGACTTTGTTTCTCTTCGTTTCCATCAATAATAATGCCAATATCTTTCTCCAATTGGTCATCAACTACCACTGAGTTGTTCTCTGTGTCACTTTTCATCTTTTAAATCTGTCTTTTTAAATCTTTACATTCTAATCTTTGCTTTTGTAAAGCTAGTTTCAATTTCTCTGGCCTTGTTCTTGAAACTGGGGCTTTAATTTTAGCTGGGGACAAGTCTTTTTTGTCCTTTTTTTGCGAGGTTGTGCAGGAATGCAGTTTTCATAAGTTGCTTTCTCTGAAAGAAGTTTGCAATTCATTGATCTAAAGTAATCTTTACTATGATCTTGAGCTTCATTTCCACCTTGAAAATTGTTTTCAAATAGATCAATTTCTCTTGCAACAGAATGTCTATTGAGGCCATCATGAAACTTGTCCACACCTTCACAAACAGTAAGCTTTAATAGTTCTTGCAACAATGATGCTATACTGTGAATTCTGACGTTTCTTTTATACTTTTTGTAAATGTAATGATCATCTGGAAAAGACAATCCAAAAATAGTCACTGCGAAGTCAAGGCTTTCATCAACATTTACTTTGATTTTGCTAGCAATAAATCCTTTTTCTTTCCTTTCAAAGATATAACTGCTATCATTAAGTTTTCGGTCCCACCCATTTAACTTAAGCTTGGCCACTGATTCAGAAAATAAATCGAAACTCTTGCATGCTCGCTTTGGCTTGCTTAATGGCACCTCTTGTTTTTCACGTTTTTCAATTTGCAAAAAACTTGGTTCTGCGTCTTTTTCAAATGATTTTTTTGGCAGATTCTGTGATGGTAAACTTCCAAATCTGACTTTCTTTCTGTCAACACCTGTAGAGAAATTATAACACAGAATAAGTAACAATAACAGCGTTCACTCATTTACAGTTCAGTTCATTTCAGTTCATTTAATTTTAAATCCTACTACATAGAAATTTTGTTAAAAAAAATAAACTATAGGCTACAAGTTACAATGAAAGTTTCAAGACTAGACATAACTACTACAGAAAAATTAGAAAACTTGCATGAAGAGGAATTCTTAAGGAAGAGGTCTCTCAGTAGCCAAAAGAATTTGATTTTTTGGTCAAACGCTATTGAATTTGTCAGCTGTGGCGAAAGTTATGCATAAATTGGAGGCTAAATGCCCCTCCCCCGTTTAATATGACTGGAAAAACTTTTCTCATAAAGAAGCGCTGACATATGAATACAGTACAACATTAAGCAGGCAACTCAGAACATCCACTGGGCAGGGCTCGCTACGCCACTCGATACCCATATTTCTGCTACGAGTCTAGAGTTTTGAATAATGTATCATTGATTTTTGCATACTCACTGTGTTCAATGTCTTCTGGAGCAAAATGCAATTCGCAAATATGCAATGAATTTCGCGCTTTCTGCTCTTTGAACGAGGGATCTTGCTCTCTATTTCGTTCAATAATTGCAATCCATTTTTCTCTTATAATTTTTGCCTCTGCGTCTATTGCCTTCGGAAGTTTAAAAATTCCAAAAGCTGATTTCCTTCTGCTTGAACTACAGCCTTCCCTCCTTTCCTTCTGCTTGAACTAGAACAGTTTGCTCCCGGCATTACTTGATCATCATGTTTTCTAGGTACAACAACAAAGAACCTAAGGCCACAAAAGTTTTGGTGCACCCAAAGAGTCTGGGGTGAACAAATTCTTAATTGATCGACATGCGGCTCAGAATCCTTTGATCTGTGCCGACATTCCAGACCATTCTTTTTCTATTGACTATGTTGTAAGGCGCCATTACAAGAACTGAAGTGAGAAACAATGACCCGGAAGCAAAGTTTCAAGGAAACAGATTCAATGTTGAGGACAACATTTACCTTGGAGGGGTGTATGTTGGATTGTAAGAACAATGATATATTTTATATTATTAGATGGTAAATTTAAGTTGTTTCAAACCCCTCCC
The DNA here is from genome assembly GCF_013076305.1 of Rhopilema esculentum. The sequence continues at coordinate 15,108,530 of NW_027019365.1, read as the reverse complement.
AATAAGGAACTCTTTTAGGGATTACGTAATCTATTTGCCTCGTTTTCACGCGACCGCGTGTTTGTGTAAAGTGAATGGCCTATGCCAAAAAGATGAATTAAAATTGATGTCGAAAGTTCTGCGTTTTGCTAAACAGAGCGTCTTACACATGACCTTTTCAAAATTTCGAAAACAATTGAAATCTCAGTTGTTGGGGTATTGATACTTTCAAAGTATCCTACAGTGCTCTCAAGAATGATGATGTTGTCTCTGACGGTGATGAAGAACCCTGTCCAGCTGCGAACAACTTGCTTTCGGAGATTGACACAGCGTTAAAATGACCACAACAGATATTTCTTAATCCTATTTGTATACGAAGAGATGCTTCCTTTATGACGTCATAATGACGTCATGTGTCATTTTTAATAATAAGAATAATATTTTGAGTTCTACGCATCTAATTTATACATGTAACCGAGCGTCAATGCCAATCAGTTGACGAGTCAATGAGTTAGAGTAAGTTTTCGTTATTGAACCTTCTGCACTTCATGCTGGGCGACAGAAGCATATGCGAATAAGATTAAATGCGATTTCTTCCATTAACATGATAGCTACCATTTTTATAAACCTATCATACCTCATTTTGATCAGTAATAAATTCTCTACAAGCTGCTAGAATTACTCCCTTTGCTGAAGCTTTCAAGCCAAAAATTTGCTTCTAATCTCATGGATTATGATGGACGATACTTGTCTCTTTATATCAATTCCAGATAAAAGTCTGGCCTTAAAACAAGCATGCCGTTGCTAGGCCCGATCTGCCATTTCGCTAGGTTCTCGTTGACCCTTTGGACAGCCAGTGATACTTGTCGCGAACTTAAAGCACCTTGTGACGTATGAAAGGACCATTAACTCAACATTCGACGCTATCGTTATATGTTCGTTGTGAAATTCGCACGACTCAGTAGAGGCTCGGTAGAGGCGATCCGGGTCGGCGTACCGAATTATTTTCTTTCTTCATTGCGACTGATGTTAGGCGAAGGCTTCCATCCAACATGGACAAGCAATTCGACAAATCAAACATGGATGCTTCTACCTGAATGGAAATCCTCGTCTTTGCAACGCTGAAAACTTTTCAAAACTGAGTGCTTCATGAATTGTGGGGGATGTGGATGGATTCAACGTCCGAAAGGTTTCTGTCAGAAGACATTTTTTATCGTCTGGTCATCTCAGGAACTTCCAAGAAGCTGACAAATAATTGATGACTTGACCCCAATAGAAGTAGACCCCCAAGCTTACGAAATTGGAATGAAGATAGCAAATTGTTCATTAACAAGTTGGAATCTTTCCTGTAAGCCATTATTCATCCTTATTATTTTACCATTTTGAATATATGAGAAACTAAAGGGTGTAGAAGTTTGCAGTGGGTTTAGGGGAGGTGTGCTTGGAATCCCCTATCCTTAAATGCATATAGTTTGCTGGGCTTTTTAGAATTTTCCCCTATCAAATCAACAAAGGGGCCAGAGCCCCCTAGCACTAAACCACTGCCAATGATCTGGGCACTATACCCTTGCCCAAGGTCCAAGGGTGTAAAGTTTTTCAGTGGATGGTCTCCTGAACCCTTTGTCTTCATATTCTACCTTTGTCATATTGAACCCTTCAATGTTGGAGTTCTGGCTATTTCATTGTATTATTACTCTTTTTAATCGCATATTTTCAAAATTTAATTGCACAATTTCAAAATTTAGCCAAATTAATATCCAATTTCACAGGGCAAAAGTCTTCTACAACCCAAAAGATAAAACATTGGATTTACACCCTTGCTTTTGGAAACAAATATTGTGACGTTATTAGCCTCGTATTTATGTTATGTTGGGCATGCGCCCGGTTCGTTATGTTATGTTATATTATGTTATGCGTGAGAATATGAAATGAAGTATTGAAGTTCCAATTCGGGTGTTCTTTCGTTGTTATATACCGGATATTCTTACATGGTGTCAGGTGAAACACCCATCTTTGATGTTTAGGAGGTAAATGATTGCTTTGCTGGTTCTTGTTTCGCGATGACAGATCCGAATCCAATCGTGCCTGGGCCTAGTGCTTCCTCTGAAGGAAATAGCGGAACATCGGCGTTCATATCTAACGTGCCATTACCCCCACGATTAAGTTTAGAAGGGAATTTGGCAGAGAATTGGAAGCAATGGAAGCAAATCTATGATGCGTACGAAACTGTTACGAATTTGAAGTCTAAACCAGACAATTTTCGAGTGGCTGCTTTCATCACTTGCATAGGACCGGAAGCCCTTCGAATACACAATTCACTTCCGTACCAGGAGGAGGGTGAACGTCAAAACATTGAGCGAATCTTCGAATTATGGAATACTTACTGTATTGGAGAAACAAATGTGATTTACGAACGGTATAAACTCAATAATTGTACACAGGGCCCTACAGAGTCAATTGAAACTTATGCGGCTTCTTTGCGTGCCCTCGCAGCCACATGTGCATTTGGACCACTTAATGATGAGTTGATACGTGACCGAATTGTTTGTGGCATTCACAACAATGCTGTGCGACGTAAGCTACTGCAAGAACCAAAACTCTCATTATCTAAATGCATTGACTTATGCAGGGCCACAGAAACAACTACTGCTCAAGCAAAAATAATTGCTGGCCAAGATGATAATCAAGACCTCATGGCCCATTATGTTGGAAAGCAAAGCAGCCCGAGGAAGACCACTGGAGACACAAGAGGTTTTATTTCCGACTGCAAATTTTGTGGGCGTAGCCATAAAAGAAACAAAGAGAGTTGCCCAGCCTTTGGCAGATATTGTTCTGGTTGTGGTAAGAGAAACCATTTTGTTGAGAAGTGCAGCTTGAAGAAATCACCAGGTATGAGAGATACATTTACTAAAGCCAAAATACATGCAGTGAAGGAAGAAAACACTTCAAGTGATGATGAAATTCTCATTGTTGAAATTTCACCCAAAAATAATCTGGCAATAAATGCTGTGTCCCAGTCCCCTCCTAAGAACAAAATTTTTGCCTCCATGATTATAAAAGGCAGGCAAATTAGTTTTCAAATTGACTCAGGTGCTACCTGTAATGTCCTTCCAGAACACTTCGTTCCTCCAGGCACAAAAGTTGAAAAATCGGATCACTCTTTGCGCCTGTACAGCCAAGCCTTATTACCGATAAATGGTATTTGTAAACTTAAGGTAGTAAACCCAAAGATCCAGACTGAGTACACTGTCAGATTTGTTGTTGTAAAAGGTGACTATGTGCCATTATTAGGAGCAAATGCAGCACAAAAGATGGGACTTCTGACTGTTAATTATGCTAATATCTTTAACGCAAATGTAGATAATGTTAGCTCTAACAGTATTGCTTCAAACAGCACACATCAACAGGCACAACCAACGGTTGTCATGGAAACAGTCTTATCGACCACCGCAGTGGCTCCACTCAGTATTGCAGATATAGAGAACCGTTTTGGAGATGTCTTTGAAGGTCTGGGTCACGTGCCAGGCAAATTGCACTTAGATGTTGATGAGTCACAAACCCCTGTTGTCGTGCCGCCTCGCAGAGTACCAATCGCTCTCAAAGCCAAACTCAAGGCTGAATTGGAAAGGCTGGAAAATCTTCATGCCATTCAGAAAGTTACAAGTCCAACAGATTGGGTATCAAATCTCGTCATTGCAGAAAAACCAAATGGGAAACTGAGGGTGTGCATCGATCCACAACACCTCAACAAAGCATTGAAAAGAAGTCATTATCCTTTACCGCTTATTGAGGATGTGCTACCAGAGCTAGAGGGTGTCAAGGTATTCAGCAAAATTGACCTGAAGGAAGGGTACCTTCAAATAGAGCTCGATGAAGAATCAAGCATGCTCACAACGTTCCAGACACCATGGGGGCGTTGGAGGTACCTCAGGATGCCATTTGGAATTAAACCAGCTTCAGAACATTTTCAACACAAATTTGATCAGTGCATTGAAGGCCTATCTGGGGTGTATGCAGTCGCTGACGATGCTCTTGTTACCGGTAGAGGAGAAACTTACGAAGAAGCTGTCAAAAATCATGACATGAACATGGTGGCACTTTTGAAACGTTGTCAACAAAAAAATATCAAGCTGAACAAGGACAAATTCAAGTTCAAATGCGATGAAGTTTCCTTCATTGGTCATACCCTAACACAGAATGGTCTTAAAATAGACCCCGCAAAAGTTGAAGCCATCACAAAGATGAGCAAGCCGAAAGATGTCGCTGGTGTACAAAGGTTCATTGGCATGGTAAAATACCTGGCCAAGTTTCTTCCCAGACTATCTGAAGTATGCGAACCTCTGAGAAGTTTGACCCACAAAGATGCACCATGGGTATGGGGAAAAGATCATGACAAGTCTTTTGCTGACATACAAAAAGCAATTTGTGAGGCACCAGTTCTAAAGTATTTTGACCATAAGGCAGCAACAGAAGGCCAGGCTGATGCATCATCAAAGGGGCTTGGTTTCGTGCTCATGCAAGAGGGACGTCCCGTGTCATATGCAAGCAGAGCCCTCACCCCTGCAGAGCAAAATTACAGCCAAATAGAGAAGGAGCTGCTTGCACAAGTATTTGGAGTGGAACATCACCATACCTATGTCTATGGCAGAGAGATTACACTTTGGACGGATCACAAACCACTTGTCTCAATCGTCAGCAAACCACTCGCCTCTGCTCCAAAGAGACTGCAAAGGTTGCTACTAAGATTGCAATCATACGATGTTAAAATCTGCTATAAACCTGGCAAAGAAATTGTTCTAGCAGACACACTCTCTCGTGCATACCTGCCGACAAGTGAGAGACAAAAGTCCGCAACTGAAGAAGAAGTCGAAACTATCCACATGTCAAATTATCTCCCCATCTCTGAGCCACAGCTGAAGGAAATACAGCGAGAAACCAAATGTGACAACACTTTACAAGCACTGAAAGAAATAATTTTGAATGGGTGGCCAGAAAGAAAAGATACCCTTCCTACAGGATGACGTAATATTCAAGGGTCAGAGAGCAGTTGTTCCAGAAACACTGCGCAAAAAGATCCGGGATAAACTGCATGTAACACACACAGGAATACAGAGCTGCCTCAGAAGAGCCAGAGAAGCAGTTTACTGGCCTGGCATGAACAAAGATCTTGTCGACTTCATCTCGAAATGTGAAATCTGTAACACATTCCAAAACAACAAGACCAGAGAGCCCCTTATTCCTCGTGAAATCCCAAGCCGCCCCTGGCAAATAATTGCTGCTGACATTTTCACAGTCAACAACAAAGACTTTCTCTGTACTGTGGATTGCTACTCCAACTACTTTGAGATAGATCGTCTATTTTACAAAACTGCTGGGGAAATTAAGAAGAAGCTCAAGCGACACTTCTCTACTCATGGCATACCAGATAAGCTCATGAGTGATAACGTACCTTTCTCCTCTAAAGAATTTCAGGATTTTGCCAAGGAATATGAATTTACCACCGAGCTAAGCTCGCCAGAGTACGCACAGAGCAATGGCAAAGCAGAAAATGCCGTCAAAACTGCAAAGATGCTAATGAAAAAAGCGACTGAATCTGGCAATGACTTCTATCTTGTGCTACTAGAATGGCGAAACACGCCGTCTGAGGGGATGGAAAGCTCTCCCTCCCAGCGTATGTTTAGCAGACGAGCTAAAACACTGCTTCCCATATCGAAGAAGCTCCTTAAACCAAAGGTTGTCACTGGTGTCCAAGAAAAACTTCGAAAGAGGAAAGAGGTACAATCAAAGTATTATAACAGAGGCACAAGGGAGCTAAGTGCATTAAAGAAAGATGATGTAGTCCGGATAAAGCCAAGAAATTCCGACAGAACAGGCCGCTGGACCAAAGGATGTGTCATAAAGCAAGTTGGTGTAAGATCTTATAATGTAAAAACCGAAGATGGAAGAATCTTCAGACGAAATCGAAAGTTTCTACGTCAAACCAAAGAGCCTTTCTTTGCAGATGAAGAAGATTCAATCATTTTCCCCAGAAAGGAACGAAAAGCAGTGGCTCGACCTTATGAAGATCACCAATCTGAAATGGAGCAATTTGATCCGCAAGAGTCACCTCACTCACGACCTGATGCTACTGAAGAAAAGACAGCAGCCGCCAGACCTGCTGAGACCAGATTTGATCACAGGCAATTGAACTTTTACCAGCCAGTAACGACAAGGAGTGGCAGGAAAGTAATTCGGCCGGACTACCTCACTGGCCACAACTTCTGATTAGCAAACTTTAAAAACAATTATTTCTATTATCTTACTGTTCCGCTTATTCTTTTGTTGGAGGAAAGGTGTGACGTTATTAGCCTCGTATTTATGTTATGTTGGGCATGCGCCCGGTTCGTTATGTTATGTTATATTATGTTATGCGTGAGAATATGAAATGAAGTATTGAAGTTCCAATTCGGGTGTTCTTTCGTTGTTATATACCGGATATTCTTACAAATATGTTATAATGGCAGAATTGTTTATATTTGCAAAATATACCTTTGTTATTCTAGCATTGATTCATATAAGCATGGTCTATATCATTTGAATTTAGCTTTGTGTCACTTGAAATGAATATGAATCTAAGATGCTATTTGCTATAGTAACAGAGGTTGCCTTTCTCAATTTCTTTTTGACCTTGTTAAGTATCTATACTCTGAATGTCCCTGATTGTGCAAGATAATGATTTCTTTCATAATTGCATGTTATTATATGACTTTGCAGTAAATTTCACCGGTATGTTAGTATTTTTTTTCCCTGTCAACATTATTACTTTGGGCATACAAAAGATAACAAACTATTTTATGGATCAACAGAAAGAATCTAGCAATTCTGGATGAAGGTTGGAGATTCCATGTGCAAATTGTAATAAAAGCATGAAACTTGATGAAATCACAGGATTCGCTTATTTATAAAAAAGTTACCAAGCAGGTGGTACAGGACCTTTCTTCTAAGAGAAAAACCTGATCAAATCCAAACTATTCTACACATTTTGATGTGAGTGAAAAATTTCACCTAGGAATCATATAAATTACAAGCCTTGAACAATCCAATGTATTTCTGGGGGATGACAAAAAATATGTATTCCCGATTTCTAGGGGGCGTAGGGATATCTGGTGGCATCTTACAGTTGAATTACTGGCGAGAGGGCTCTCGGTAATCTTTTATTGAGGAACTTTTTATCAAAATGTTGTGTTATTAATTCATTCAAAGTAAAGAAATCTTTGTAAGTTAGGGAATCATACCTTATTGTGCTGCCTGCGAATGCACCCAGACAGTAAGTGCTTCGGCACTGTCGGAGTGGAAAAATTTAACAAACTTAACCATACATTTTCCAAGGAATGCGGAAGATAGCTTGTTATTAGAGGAAATTATTGGTATCCAGTTGTGGAAATGACGGAGGGCATGAGGGCTAAGGTTTTCGTGCCGAAAAATTGGGGCTTTCGGTGGATATTTGACAAACGTTCAAGGTGTCTTGTCTTGTCGGAGAATCGTAGGCCCGAGCCCCGCCAAATGGTCAAACAGGGAACGAGTGTAATCTCAAAAAAGTGGCTGCTGTCTGAAATATGTATTCTCTTAGTAAATAACTTGAATTGAGATGATAATGAAGGGATTTAACTGATGACTAAAGGAAAAATAATCACTTATGTCACTGTTATAGGGGGCGTGCGATGTGGTAGTCGAATGTTTAATCAGTTAGCGGGTAGGCAATTCTACTTCTCTTTGCTGAATAAAAAAATCCTTTATAAAAAAATTGTTTATTCTCAGGCTTTATTAACTGCATGCTGAAGCAATGAGACGATAAAAACTAAGTAAAAACAAGAAATTGCTTAAGCAAACTTTCAAGCCCAGCTAAATTTCAATTGAAAAAGGATGAAGGACAGAGAGTAGAAAGCTGCAAATCATACATAAATCAAAACTCCTCTTTTTAAGGAGTAAAAAACTTCCCACCCAGTATCTTCATTCCCTTTGCTCTAACTTCATCCCGTTTTCCCAACTACTACGTCCATTTCCTTCCTCTGATGAATTTGTTGTTAAATTATTTTGTTTACTGCGTCTTCCGTTTGTTAAACATGTTTCAAAACTGTAATGTACAACATCCCACAACAATATCCAGTGACAAAATCTATTTCAAAATTACTCATTTTTGCAAAATAAATCAACTTTTTGTGCGCCAGCAGCGAAAATATATGCATTTCAAGTGTAGTCTTTGATTCTTTTGTAATTCCTTTGTCACGTGATTCTTTTGTAAATTTGCGTCTACGGCCTCCTCCAAAAAGTTTTTATCGGAAAACTTTGATATACTTAATTTTGACCTATTTTCTACCGAATTCGTCAATAAAATGACTGGGTAAAATAGGTGGCATAAATCCATTAAGATGTACGCTTAGCGGACAGACTTTAGGGAATGGGCAGGTGCAAGTATGTTCATGCTAACAAAAAATCTGCAGATGCAGTTTTTTGTTCACTTGGCCAGCTATTTTTAATACATGAAATGCTTTCAATGTAATTGCCATGTTTTGATTGATAATGGGACGCCATCGAAAGATTTATTTGTTATCATAACAGATGGGATAGCTCTGCATGTTGTTATGACTGTGCATTCGATTTTTGTTTGATGCCAGAGTACATGTCAAAATACAATGCTGCCCACAACATATTCGTGTATTTTGCAATCTGCTTTTTTACCAAAATTATCAGTAATCAACAGTCAGTAGCGCAATGGTCTCAAAATACAACTTTTTGTATTTATTATTGTCTAGTCAGGTTTGCTGCAATCGTCACAATTAAATCTGCTATTGTGACTTATGAATCCGCATTTGTGATTTATGAATCCGCAATTATTATAGATGGGCTGCAATTAAGAATCAAATTGTTAATTTGATCTCCAGATGCTGTGGCGCAAGGAAATTATTCTCCAATCTAAATTATTCTCAAAGAAAGATTTGATAAGCTTCATAAAGGTTGTAATTACTATTTATATCCGCTACCACAAACCACCGTTACCTCAAAAGTTTGCTAGATTTGAACGTAGCCTCCTCCCTAACATAGGCATAGGGGCCATAGGGGCTTGACAGCCTCCAGCTTTCACCGGTTTTCACAGGTTTTCAGAAAACAATAGCCACCGGTTTCAATATTGGCGCATAGATAGCATACTCCAAACTGTCACATCGAATGGCTGCTGACTTCCTTGATTTTGAATTCCTTGGATACTTTGAGATAAAGGATGAAGTAGGAAGCTGGGAACTCTGTCGAACTCTTGTGAAGATTGAATCCAGTATATAAACAGAAGAACTGTAGTCAGTCAGGGAGAAATACAGCAATTGTTGCAATTGAAATTTAGATTAAAAATTCAAGACTTATAGAGAAACATAGCTGTTAAAATTTGACCAGTTGTTTTAAACCTGTGCAACCGGCCTAGATCCGCGCTTTGACAAGATCCCATAGCGTTTAGCATCCACTAACCCAAAATTCCAAAAATACATTTGTATGAAAGCTTGATATAATTTTATGCATATTCATGAACATACAACTTTTAACCAAACTTTTATTTGTTTTGCAAAAACCTATAGATGAATTAAGACTGTCTTATTTTCATTTACCCTATCAATAGTAAACAAGGCTGAGAAGTTTTTAGGTCCATATCTGAAATTTTAACTCATTTGTTTAATAAAAAACAGGGAATAAGAAACGGTAGGCTCAATTTTTCGAAAGTTAAGGAACAACCCTACCTAAATTTAGAAAAGCTAAGAAAGGTTTAAAATTTGCAGTTTCAATTTTCCGAGTTGACGCTCGAAACAATATTTTCATTGAACATCACTCTTTATTGCAACACTACACTTGACATGGCCCCTAGACACACCGAACAAGACTTCAAGAAGAACTTCTGGCACACTCAATCTCTATTGTTCATGGGGAAAAGGGGTTGAGCTTGCTAGTAAACAAATGCTGATTTTCCAGTGCTGCCACCCAAAATTGCCAGTGAACCAAATTTACTAATCTCTCAAAGGTTTCGTCGTCCTGCCCCAGAGCAGGAAGAGCTCTGGAAAACGGAAATGATTAGCATTTAACGCATTTTTCTGGTGCCACAGAATACCCAAAGTGAAATCGTTCTTTATTTTAAACCACCTTACATTAGCCTAACAGCAAACGACCATTTTACACACGAACTGCAGCGCACTCGAATTCCCAAGCGGAAATCGGATTACCTTTGTCAAACTTGAAAATGTATTCTCGATTTTCCGCTTTGACAAAGATAATGAGGTTTATGTCAGAAATCAGTGCGTCTAAGGTCAAGCAGTTTGCATTCATTCTAAGTAAAATGCACACTCAAGAAGTTTCCGCTTAAAAATTTGTTTTGACTTCAACTTGAAATTGATGAAATCAATGAGCTCAACTACTTGTAGATCTAAACAGAGTTAGTCATTCTTTGAAAACAAAATTCCTTGATCACTTTTGTTAGTTTATCTCTGAATATGAGTGACCTATCTACTTTACCTTGGTAGCACGTTTAAAAATTTCATTACCTAAGAAATTTTAAGAAACACGCAAAATTGATAGCAAAATGGCCAGAAAGTTTAAAAAACTGCCTACCAGCACTGGACCTTGGTTTCTTATGAAAAAAATAAGTGTAATGCAGATAAAGTGGAATTTTATCAGAAATCATTTCATGAGGGATATTGTGCAATTTAATTTTGTATATTACTTGAATTGTATTATTCAAATTTTGGCATTTACATTCATATTCTATGTGTTGCATTTGATGCTTTTGAGAGTAGTTTGAACTTTTGTACGAAAGCTTTGTCCCTTGACCTAGATGCAGGGTACGCGCCATCGATTTTAAAGTGGAGGGCGGGGGGGGGGGCAAAAAGGTTAGTTTCCTATTCAATACCTAAAAGGGGTATTCAATACCTATGGCTAGCGAGAGAAATGAAGGGCAATGGCCCCCTGCTCTGGCACTGGCCCTGAGATGAGTGTTTTTAAGTGCTTTGGGTAGGGTTTATCGTGCCTGTTTGGAATATTTTTCCATGCTATTCTTTGTTTCCGTCTCTTTCTTCTCGTCAATTTATGATCGTTGTTTGAAAATAATAAATGGAAACTCGAAAGCTCCACAGCCATTCAATCAATTGTCAATTCCAAAAGCACCAGAGCATGTAAACTTGTGCGTAAATGTTTAGACCATGATATTTGCGAGAATTTTCAAGGCTATTTTGAGTTATAGCAGCATAGGACAGAAACAAGGAACAGCGCATGCTTGATAAGGCTCCCAGGCATCAAAACAGAATACGCTAGAAAGTCCTTGTATTTTATGGGTACAAAGCTGTTCAACGAACTACCAATTGACCTTAGAAAAACTTAATCCTATAAGCTATACGAGAACTTTTAAAGATATGCTTCATATAAACTTTTTAATATGCATCGATTTTGAAACGATCATTGTAAATGACTTACGTCAGCTTTTAAAAGGTTTGAACTTTTGTACGAAAGCTTTGTCCCTTGACCTAGATGCAGGGTACGCGCCATCGATTTTAAAGTGGAGGGCGGGGGGGGGGGCAAAAAGGTAAGTTTCCTATTCAATACCTAAAAGGGGTATTCAATACCTATGGCTAGCGAGAGAAATGAAGGGCAATGGCCCCCTGCTCTGGCACTGGCCCTGAGATGAGTGTTTTTAAGTGCTTTGGGTAGGGTTTATCGTGCCTGTTTGGAATATTTTTCCATGCTATTCTTTGTTTCCGTCTCTTTCTTCTCGTCAATTTATGATCGCTGTTTGAAAATAATAAATGGAAACTCGAAAGCTCCACAGCCATTCAATCAATTGTCAATTCCAAAAGCACCAGAGCATGTAAACTTGTGCGTAAATGTTTAGACCATGATATTTGCGAGAATTTTCAAGGCTATTTTGAGTTATAGCAGCATAGGACAGAAACAAGGAACAGCGCATGCTTGATAAGGCTCCCAGGCATCAAAACAGAATACGCTAGAAAGTCCTTGTATTTTATGGGTACAAAGCTGTTCAACGAACTACCAATTGACCTTAGAAAAACTTAATCCTATAAGCTATACGAGAACTTTTAAAGATATGCTTCATATAAACTTTTTAATATGCATCGATTTTGAAACGATCATTGTAAATGACTTACGTCAGCTTTTAAAAGGTTTTCAGTTTCTTTCATTTCCTGTACAGGAGACATCTTGATAACAGCAAATTTTGTTGAAAAGAACATCCTGTATAAAAGTTAGTTATCATTATTTTTCAATATTTTTGGCTAAAAAAGTTTGCTTTTTCGTTATTTTGATTGGTCCTTTAGAGATTTAGGCTTATTTATAACGCCGATACTTTTAACAGTTCATTGTTTTATTTTGGGAATATTTGGCTTTTTAATTAAGTCATTTGTTGTTGTTCACTTCCTTATAGATGCAGGCAGGTCAGTCACTATACTGGTCCTTGATAAACTGCACTACATTAGATACTGGCAGGCTAGTACTATGTCAGTTTTTGCCAAACACATTTACATTTATTGGAAAACTATGCAGGTGTAATATGCGTTGGTGCCATATGCAAAACTGTAACATTGTGAAAATCAATGTGTTTCAAATCATGTGATTTCATTGTTGTGCGATGTTTTTACACGTTATGAAAAACAAAGTGAACTTGTTTTTATAGGCATAGAAGGTAAAAACTAAAAAACCAATATGTGAATAAAAGTATAAAATCCAAAACAAAAAAATGAGAAAAAAAGAGATAAAGAGTAGTCACTACCACCTGGTTACAGCCTCAAACTCAGATGGGGGGTGGTTGTGTGTGCCCTTGTTATTCCGAAATTTTTAAAGTTTACATTATAAGAGTAAGGCCTCTGATCAATTTAAGCCCTGGAAACATTCTGGCAAATGACCGGAAGTTGCGTTTCCGGAAGTATGAAAAAATGCACGGTCAGCAAAATTTTGAAATTCGAATTTTTCAAATCTGATGATACTATCGGATTGGAAAGAACATGCAAAACTGAGCAAAAGATATAAAAGGAGCAATGTGATCTTACCGTGGGACAATTTTGTACCGTGATGGTGCGCAAGTTATTACCCTGTCGCGGTTCCAAATTGTTCCGTTTAGCCGTTCCGTTTACGCTGTACCGGTACAACCTAAATTCAATGGTAAAACATTGTTTAAAGGAGGCTTTCTTTCGTCAACCGAGGCAATCAAGGCTTTGACTTGGAGCAATAAAAAATAAGTACGGAGACAAAACTGTTCAGAATCTTCGAAGTGGTCGTCTTTTCTTCTGAATTTTTCTTTTTTTTCCTGCGAAGACGGAGGTAACCATCGCAAATGGCTGCTGAATTAATAGATAAGGGATTTGAAAACGTAGTTTGAATTTACAACAGCCATCTTGACAATTCCCTCGTCTAAAAAATCGTCTAAAATCAAAGCCTCGATTACCTATAGCAGCCATAAAAAAGACCTCATTGTGAATTCGTGACAGCATCGTCCTGTTCTAAAACGGAACCGTGACGGTTAAAATTCGTTCGCTTTCAAAGCAGGAACAAAACTGTTCCGGATAGCAGAGCAAAACCGTCTCGGCTAGTGTAAACGGAAGGGCGAACCGCGACAGTTTTGTCACGGTTCCAAACTTGCACGGGATAGTGTAAACGGGGTCTTACGTCCATGAGTCTTATCCAAAGCATCCTTTACCATTGAAGATTCTAGTGGATCGAATGTCTTGTCCTGATATCTTTGCAGAGTCTGTTCAGCTTGTTTCAGAGAGGGCTATCTATACCACCTTTGCATACTTTATGTTGACCAGCTGGGATTGCGGTAAGATCTTTTTTAGGTGTCTAGTCGATGCAAAGCCACCTGCTATTTTCCCTTTTTCAGATTTGTAATGTTTGTCCGAGCACAAAACATCGTCAAATTGTCCTAGGTATTTCCGTTTTACGAACCTATTTTATTCTAGTGCTATCCATATAAAGTGATGGTAGCAATTTCTTTTACCTACAAGCAGTGGCGGACTGGCTCAGAATAAGTAACCGGCCACGAAGAACTGAGGAGGACCCAGGTGGGTGTGGGCTGAAAATAAGGGTGTGGTCAAGTGAACACTTTATCATAGTCGATCGATTTCTAAGCAACATAACATATGTAGCAGGAATAGCAAAGTTGAGCTGTTGATTACAAATGGGTGCAGAGTACTATAATTGAAACTTAACATTAAATGATAAAACTTCGGTCTTATTTGGCTTTCAGTAATTTTTGCAAGAGACCTTCTCGTAGAAACAAAGTTCATATCTGTAAGAAAACTAAACTCAGATTAATTAAGAATAGTAAGTTTAAAATAAAAAAATATATCTGAGATGTGAGAAACTACAAAGGAATGTACACTGTTTCTTTTTGCCGAAGGTGTGGCTCCTATCAAGAATACATTGAACGCCTATTTGATTGTCCAAATTTCTATCAAAAACCCAAAATGGAAAAGACTTCTTTATCCACAAATTAAGCCAAAGTTCTGAAAAATCAACAGAACACTACAAATATTTCTGAAACCAAGGGATTAAATCTGCTCAAAATAATGGTTTGCTTATACGTAGCATCACGCTTTTTGTACCCAGTTACAGGATAACCGCTCCGAAATGGAGATTTAGCCTCCTAGTTATCATTATCAGAAATTCTATGGCAACAGTTGGGGCCGGGCTGGCAGATGCTTTTGTTTCCAATTTCTATATAGTTGTACGAAAATTTCGTATCATAATCTTGATATCATAGCTAAATCGTACCAAAAATATTCCTTTGAATTTTTTGTAATCATCCCCTAAATTGGTTTGCTGTCTGTATATCAGACATAAGACTTGCTTACATAAGATATTGTTCTCATAACATTTTTGGTTTATCTGATCTAGTGAATACGAATTTTGAATCAGCTCTTGCAAAGCAAACACCAATTGCACCAGGGCTTCTGGATTATCCCAAAGCATCACATATGCCTCAAATTCATTTCACAGAGAATGGTGTGCAGAGAATTTTGGAAGGTTTAAGTGTGCACAAGGCAGCTAGCCCTGACAATTTTAACCCAAGAATTCTGAAGGAGCTAGCTATGAGCATTGCCCCTGTACTCACATACATATTTCGAAAATCTTATGAAAATGGCACATTGCCAGATGATTGGAGATCAGCTATCGTTGTACCAGTGTTTAAAAAAGGCAAAAAAGCACTAGAAAGCAATTATCGTTCAATTTCACTCACATGTGTTACATGCAAGATTATGGAGCACATAACAACAAGTAATATAATGAACAATGCAGATAACAATGCTATTCTTTATCATCTGCAGCATGGTTTTCGCAGCAAAGGATCATGTGAAACCCAGCTCATGAGTTTTATATCAGATCTCATCAAAAACATGAAAGGCAGAAAGCAAACTGATACCTTGATTATGGACTTCTCTAAGGCTTTCGACAAAGTTGAACATGCCATGCTCATTGAAAAGTTGAGGTTTTATGGAATTACAGGTAAAACCAATGAAGGGAACAAAGCCTTTCTCAAAAATAGAAAAAAACAGTAGTATTGGATGGAGAGATATCATACGAAGCAGTTGTGTCATCAGGGGTCCCACAAGGTTCAGTACTGGGTCCATATCTGTTCTTATTCTATATCAATGACTTATCTGAATCCCACACTTCCACAGTTACACTATTTGCTGACGATATATCTAGGGGTTGAAAGATCCAGTGAGATGAAATGGGATAAACATATTAATAATACTGCTAATAGAGGAAATAGAACTCTTGGTTTTCTGAAGATAAATACTTGGCCATACTCTCAAGACCTAAGGTCAAAAGCCTACAAAGTCATCGTTAGACCAACCCTAGAGTATGCTAGTGCAATATGGGATTCCTACACAAAGAAACATATAAATGCCATTGCGATGATCCAACGTAGAGCAGCAAGATATGTAACAAACAGATACGATAGATATGCCAATGTAACTGAAATGCTGAGAGAACTCCAATGGGACTCACTCGAAGAGAGGAGATGGAGACAGCCATTAGTCATGTTCTACAAGATACATCATAACCAAGTAGAAGTAATAAAAGATGTGTATATCAAGCAGTGATCCAATTTAAGACTATCTATATATTTTAATAGCCAAGCGTATGAGAAACCAGGGTCTGGCCCGCAATACTACAATTTTTCATTTTTTTCCACGAACATTTAGAGAATGGAATAGGCTCGCCTTTAAGAGCGCTCTTGTAGCATAGTTTTTCCTATCTTTACTTTGGCAAATTTGGATAACTTCAAACTATAGGACAACGGAGCAACCTTTCTTCAATTTAAATTATGACTTTTTTGGGGAAGGGGGGGGGGGGTATTTCACATACAGAGCTCTCTCTATAATATGTTGAGCTCTGATATGTCATACGCTTCAAATTTTTAAACCTTTAAATTTCATGTTGGCATGTGTTGCTGTCCTATGTGTTTTTCCTTTTCCTATTTTTCTTAATTTCTTTTTTCGTTTACATCGACATAACCTTCTTCATGAAGTTGTCGATTAATCGTATAAAAGTAGAAGGAGTATCATTTCGAAAACCATTTCAAGAAATTGCTATCAGAAGTTGCCTTTCCTTGCATTCCAAGAAACCAGTAATCAGTCCTGTCTCCTTTTTGCATCAACTTTGATTTCTTTTCTGAGAACCTCTTGCAACTCAAAGTTAATTCGTCCTTTATGTGTTATTTTGCTAAGACTTGTCATTTTCTTGACATCTTTTTTGTGTCAATTTTTCATTCCATGAGGTTATCCCTTAACTTGCAAGTGTTTCACACTAAACAGTCAAGCGCAAGCAAAAAACTGGATCATTCGGTAGACGAATCTCTAAGAAGATGCAGCAATCTCTGTTGAAGTATCATTCGCATTGCAATATCTTAATACCATGGCTTAAGTAAAAGAAATAGATAACGCCGAGTTTGTTTTAAAGTTAACTACTGAATTAGAACTCCTTACTTTGTTGCCGGCGTTTGCCCTTGCCACTAGCAAAATTTTAAGTGAACTCTACAACTAATGCTGTGCACACAAACTGAACATTGGTCTTTGAAAAATAAACATTCTAAAAAATTCCGTAATACTAAAAATTTCAAATCCCTTTTAACCTCCAATAACCTACACAAATCATAATTTTTTTTAATTTTTGACCCAATCCTTTTTACAACCCCATGCAATGACGCTATATCAAACTTCAGTTTTGATGTAATCCATGAAGTTTATCGCTAATAATGGGGCATTGTAAGGCCTTATATTCCTAAAATGGGGTCCTTTTTCTGCAAAGATGAAGTCAAAATTTAAAGGGGGCCGATGGGCCGATGGGCCGATGGGCCAGTCGGCCATTGGCCTACAAGGATTGTCAATTTTCAAGGACTCGGTTTTCTTGGGGGTGTATACTCGAGTCTATTTATTTTCATCCATTCGAAAATGTTTTCAAAAAGCTCATTCGACAAGAGTGAAACTTTTGTGTCATCTGAATATAGGTTATTTTTTGAGAATTTTAGGGAATTTTCAAAATAAGAATTTTGGGTACAGTATGAAAAACAATAAGCGCAGACAGGATTCCTGGGGCATTCCACATATAACTGACCGAGGGCTCGACTTGTGACCGTTGGACGAGCAGTAACGTCTTCTGTCATTGTCATTCTTTGCAGCAGAATAAAGTTGACTTTCCTTCTTACTAATTGGTTTGCATTTATTTCAGATGCAGTTTGTTTTCATTGTCCTGAGACAGATTAGCAACTGTCTTCCCTGCTAACTTGTTTGGGCTGGTAATTAAGTGGCGGAGGAAAATTTCGAATATCATGTTCTGCTACACAAGAAGAGCTATTTATCATAATTTTCCTTTTACGGAGCTCTTCTGGAAAGGAACCGTGCATAAGAACTTGATATGCGCGACGAAAACATCTGCAAGGGTGATATAGATTGGAATAGTAACATGCTTGGGTACAAGAGCTCAGATGCATACCAGATAGCACTATCCAATTGCAACAGCCTGCTATAAACGGGAAAATTCAAGCCTTACGATTTTCTGCTGCCGTCTGCGCCAGTCATAGACTGTGTCAAGGAGGTATTGAATTGATGGTTTTTATTTGAATTAGGTAATCTTCGATGTCCTGCGATGATCACAAACGTAGATCTGCGATTATCACAAACGTAGATCTGTGATTATCACATATATTCCATTTCCAGGTTTACTGAATTGAAATAAAAGAGGACAAGCTCGAAAATAGTGGGCCTTTTGTAGCCCGGATCTCCTTTCTCTGCACACACTCAGTCTGGCATTAACCACTGGGCACACTGGACACTGTGCCGAGAGACCCTTAGCGCTTAGGGGCCCCAAATTTTATGAAAATCTGTTTCAAGTTGGTTCAATGGTCTGAAAACTTTTCCAAAAAGATTTATCATTCATGATCAAAATCACACACATTTAGAAAAATAAAATTTACTTGAGACTCGTCTACCTATGGAATCGTGGCAGTCTATTCACAAGTCCCTTTCCTTAAATAGAAGAAAAACAATGACGAAATAGATGCAAAGGCTGTAGTAATCTCTTGCTGATAATGGGGTAAGTGTTCACTCTTAACTGCAAAGTATTTTTGCTTTTGGAACTTCTATTCTTTGTCATGATGGAACTTCTATTTTGATCCTTTTTGATGGAACATGCTATGTCAAGAAACGCAGATTCGAGGGACGTTGAAGTCTTAGTCGTGCATTTCTCATTCACTACTGGAGAAGTGGATTAAGATAAATAATGCATGCTTTGATCAAGAAGTCAAAGTATTGGGTAGCTGATTCAGCGCCAGATGTTTCACATACTGACCAGCTAACCTTCGAGGTAAGTATCAAAAGAAATAAGAAAAATCGGTTGAAAAATCTGTGGAATTTATCCTTTAAAAATGGCATGAAGGCCTGCCAGTGAGGAGTGATGAATCAAATTTTAGAAATACGGTATAAACTTGCTTTATGTAAGTGGGGAGAAAAGACAATTGTATGATATTACATTATTCAAAGAAATTAACAAATGTGCATCTCACATTGATTGGTAACACAACGGATAAATAAAAGTTGTGCACCCTTATCTTATATTTCATACAACATTTTACGAAACCTTAAATTTCTGAAAAGAGCACAGCAGTGTTCAGAATCATATCAAGGCAGGGACGTCCAGATAGGGGCCCGATGCGACTTTGCTTACACTTAAATATTGCATTGCTTTTTAGATTCTATTGGCTCCCTATATGTAAAAAATCTCTTGGGTGGAGCACTAAGGGTAGTAAGTTGACAACACAAAAATCAAAAACTTAGCAAAGGCGCAAGAACATCTGGAATAACCAAATAAATGTTACATTAAATAAGGTCGCGTGTTATGTGTAAATATTCTGACACAAATTATCATGAAGATTGTTTACGTCTTTATATTTTTATAAATAAGGTTTCTTTTTGCAATGAGCTAGGTTTTGTTTATATTGCTCTATCTTCATACAAATGTGGCTCCTTCCGCGAGGGATAGATATTTCCTCTGCTTCTTCGACGTTCACGATGCTCGCACTACTTATTACAATTATTGTTCTCTCTACAAATTTGAAAGGCCGTAATGCAGAAATCATGATTATGTTTATCTACTGCAATGGTTCTGCACATTTCGTCATGCGTGTAGCAATCGTTACACGCCTGCACATTTTCTCTCTTATTCAGAATAAAGGACACTTCTGACTCGTCTTCCATACCTTTTGAGGTGCATTTCTTTAAAAACTCATCTTTCTCGTTATTGCATGCAAAGATTTCTCCATAAGAAAAACTTTCCAGGACACACTGAGCGAAAGAATCCAAAAGGATTCTCCCACACGACTTCTTACTGTCTAACGAGGGAAAGAAACATTTTGGGAAAGTAGCCACATACTGTTTTGCACAAGCCAGTCGTCCTTTCTCGGTTACAGCCAATTCTTTGCGGCACAGAGTATAAGCATCGTGGCTTTTTTTCTTGCACGGTGAAACATATTTCGACACTGTTGTTGAATCCATTCTTGCACGATGGAGATCAACGGCAGAAACGATAGCTGACAAACTGATCAGCACGAGGAATACCAATCCTATGGATAATTAAGACTCTTAGAAAATATGCCATTTAAGATGATTTTTTGAAGATTGACTACGTATTGTAAGTTAAATTTCAAATTCAACAGGTTATAAAATGCAATAAAATATCTGCATGAACATACGCTCTGTTTCTTTTGATTTCAAGAATATTAAGGCAGCCATATAATGAATATTGCAGCAGCCATTTAATAAATATTATGCCAGCGATTTCATGAATATTACGGCAACCATTCAATAGATATTATGGCAGCGATTTAATGAATAATACGGCAGCGAGTTAATGAATATTACGGCTGCGATTTCATGAATATCACGGCAGCCATATAATGAATATTGCAGCAGCGATTTCATGAATATTACGGCAGCTATTTAATGAATATTACGGCAGTGATTTAATGAATATTACGGCAGTGATTTCAATTAAATTTTTGAGGATGTGATCTTACAAAAGGCACGGTTTAGACAGACTGTATAGTTTCACGAAAATGTATAGTTTCAAGAAAACTATTTCTAACTGTTTTCTTTCACTTTTATTTTATTGCAAATTTTCAACGTTATTTTATATAGGTTTTGAATATTGTAAATAGGGTTTTATAGTTTAATTTAATTAACAGCTTTTATTAAGTATCTTTTGTTATCAATGTTTTTATCGGAGGGCCCCTTGAAAGCCAGCTTGTTGAAGGGTAACCCTCGTTAAAAGAGTAAAATATAAAATGTGAAATATGATATATAGAAAGTGCTAAACATTTATGTTTACGGTGCATCTTACTGTAATCATCATTCTTTAAACCCTCTGCAAATACTAAAATCTACCAAAGCTCAAAGTTTTCCCACAGAAAGTTCAGGGGCGGATAATCGATAAGGATTGGGGTGGTTGTTGGATTTAATGCCTTAACCTCCAGGTGACTGGAATATGCTGAAAAACGTCACAGGGTCATCGTCTATTAGCCAATGATGTGCAAAATCTTTTAAATACGGTCGTGATGCATTTATTCCTTGCAAAATGTGACAACAGGCAATAATTGAATGAAATCAAAATCGAAATCTTAATTATATAGCTGCAAATACGTATTTTGGTAACTTGAATAAAAGTAAAGAAGCGATTGCAAAACATGACTTGAAACTTAAAGGAGCCATTATTCAATTACAAAAACTTTTTGACCACTTTTTTGCGTTATTTGAGAACACGACTGGGATCTACCTGTTAGTTGCCCCTTGAATGGATCTTGTTTTACTTACTTTTAAAAAACGCGTCTGTAAACATATATCAAATGTACATATAGATATCATTGTCGTTAGATAATTATATCGATTAGCTGTAATGTAGCTACTTATATATTTTACGCCTACTTTAAAGAAATCGATAATAAAAATAATAATGAAAACATTTTTATTTTATATTCTTCTACTTACAACAGTAACCTCACTTTACAGGTAGTTACTATCGAATAGCCTGGTAACAAGTTTACTAATTTTACAAAGTTATAACATTCAAATAAAATCATATGAGTGCAAAGAATCTTTAGAAGGAGAGCAGTTCAGGGTTTGTCCAAGTCTTATTGGGCATACAGAATATATAATAGGATGTGCGTATAATTATTGCTGACAGTTTTTCAATTATAAAATTACGGTGTTGTTAGTCAAGTTTTAGTTCGTCACACATATCGATGAAAGAATCACAGGAGTTACCAAAGATACCGAGACAGCTGATAGATAGATTAACAAAGTTTACTTTTTTGAACTTAGGGCGTAGTTCCTTTAGAAGGGAACGGTACTTCTCAGCTTTACGCGAAGCGTTAATATCCAGGTTAGTCTCGAACCCAACAGTTAATTCGAAGATATACAGACACTTGAAAGCAGTTTTGATAAGCATGTCGGGACGGAACGAATCGCCAGTTATGATACATGGTGATAAATAAGCGGGAATGTCAGCATATATGAATACATCTCGGATACAATGAAATGAATAATAATAATAATAATAATAATAATAATGGAAACTTTTCATTTTGAATTCCAGTTAAAACTACAATTACAAATCTCACTTTTACAAGGTAATTTGTAACTGGCTAGCCTGTTTTTACAAAATAAGACTATTACAATCGTAGTAAAGAGAAAAGAAAAAAAGAAAAACGTTAAAAGGGGAGTAGCTCTGGGTTAGTCCATGTTTTGTTCCTAATAATAATATTAATGGAAACTTTTCATTTTGAATTCCTGTTAAAACTACAATTACAAATCTCACTATTACAAGGTAATTTGTAACTGGCTAGCCTGTGTTTACAAAATAAAAACTATTACATCGTAGTAATGAGAAAAAAAAAATTGTTAAAAGGGGTGTAGCTCTGGATTAGTCCAAGTTTTGTTTCTACAGCAGAATATATAGTATGTGGTGCGAATGGAGATGCTTGTAAGTTTGGAGATGAGGTAGCGTTTCTGTTGATGATCAATGGACAAAGAGTCACACATGTCGATGAATGAGCTGCAGGAGTCGCCAAAAATAACAAGTGAACTGATGGAAAGATTGACAAACGAGACTGACTTAAACTGACGTTTTAAGTCAGATACGAGGGTGGCATATTTCCCTGACTTTCTGACAGCATTGCAGTTGAGATTTGTTTCAAAGCCTATGGTTAGCTCTAAAACGTACAGACAGTTTTCCTTAGTTTTGAGAAGTAAGTCAGGGCGTAGTTGATCTCCAGTTATGATAGAAGGGGAAAGAAAGCCTGGTAAATCTGCGTAAAGAGAAGACCCATTTATTGCTTGGAAGGAAGTGGCTAGAAAGTTTAATGCAGAATTATGACGCCAAGTATAGCGGCCTTGGTCAAGGTACACTTTGCATCCAGCAACAACGTGTAGAACTGTTTCTGGAATAAGACAGAATTCACAGTCAGATGTTTGACTAAGGTTCCATTTCAGCAGATTTTTACGAGTTGGAAGAGTGTTGTTAAGATACTTGATGGTAAAGTTAAAGATGTTACTAGGCAAATTGCTCTGTGTACTTGACCAAATACCGTTCAGCTTTTCCAGTGAATGTTTCAGTAGGAAGGTAATTGATGTTAAGATGTTAAGTTTTGGGAGAGACGCTCTTTGTTGTCTGATTTGACAGCCTTTAATACCTCTTTAGTATTACGATAGATGTCGTACTGTAGGTTCGTGCCATGACTGGTGTTTTTCCATAGGGTTTGAATGTCAATATTAGGAGAAGATTTTAGGGCATTGCGACAGACAGTTTGGCATTGCGTAAATTTGATAGAAGGCAGTTGTAGATTTAGGCCAAACTGATTTTTTGAGAGGATTATTCCACTCAATGTTGCAGAAACAGGAAGATCAAGCCACTGGCGAATGTAATTGGAAACAAGATTGTCTAGGTTTTGGACAACCCAGGTCTTTGGTAGATCTGCAACAGTAAAATGCCATGAAACTTTTGACAGAATATAACGATGGTATAATAGCAGTTTGTTTTTAGGATGGAGAGGTAAGTCGTCAATATCCTTCATAAGAGTAGAGAAAAGAGAAACGAGTTTAGATTTAATAATAATAATTTTTTTTTAAACATCTCATTTTCATTGAATACATTTTAAATTTACAATTATACGACTCGCTTTTACAGGCATCATATAATTGGCTTATCTGCATTACAATATTTAAAAGTCAATTAGTTCGGGGCTTAGCCATGGTTTGTTTCGACGACAGAAGATATAGTAGGTGCAGCGGATAGAAATGTTCATGAGTTTCATCAAGATGGATTTAGTTTGATTTGAGTCAAAACTAATTTGGTGTAGCATGTCAGAGAGAGAGGTAGATGAGGTTCCCAGAATGCCAAGGGCACTCATAGAAAGGTTAACAAAGGTAACACGTTTATAGGCAGGGCTCAGTTCCTTGATAAGATCGCTATATTTCCTAGCTTTTCGAGTACTGTTTTCGTCGATGTTGCTTTCGAACCCAACAGTAAGCTCTAGCATGTAAAGGATTCGATCTTCAGTTACGAAGACAAGATCTGGTCGATAGGAGTCGCCTGTGATTAAAGAAGGTGATAGAAATGAAGGCAGGTCGGCGTAGAGTGAGCTGTTTCTAGGTGTTGAAAGGGTTTTAGCCAAATATAGAAGTACAGAATCATGTCTCCAGGTATACCTACCATGTTCAAGATAATTCTTGCAGCTAGAGACTATGTGCTGTAATGATTCTGATTGGAGACAGAAAGAGCAGGCAGATGACTGAGTAATTGACCATTTGCAGAGGTTTTTCCTAGTGGCAAGAGTGTTGTTTAGGAATTTGATGGTAAGTTGTAAATGTTTTTTGGTAACTTTTGCTGGACACTAGACCAAAGTTGATTAGTTCCCTTAGAAGCAAATTTTAAGATGCACGAGATAATAAATCCTTGAGATGTAAGAACGTTTTCAATGCGGTTTTCGTGTTCACTTTGGATGGATTTGAGAACTTGTTTGGTGTTGCGATAAACGTCATATTGTATGTTTGTACCAGTGCTAGAGTCTTTCCATAAAGAGCGAATCTCTTGGTTTGGGGACAGTCTTAAAGAGTTGCGGATAACTGTTTGGCATTGTAAGAACTTGGTAGATGGAAGAATGAGATTGATGCCAAACTTCGATTTTGGAATGACGAGGCTACTTAGTGAAGCACTTATTGGCAGCTCGAGCCATTGTTTAACAAAGCTTGAAACAACATTGTCTAGATTCTCTGTCACCCATGTCTTGCTTAAATCAGCGATGGTCAGGTTCCAAGAAATTTTGGATAGAACATATCGGTGGTATAACAGAATTTTGTTCTTTGGATGACACGACAATTTGTCGATACTGGACATTAACGAGTTGACAGTTTCCAATAGTTCTGACATATGATCACTATTATCCATAGGAAAGTTGAAGTATCTACCAAGATATTTAAAAGATTTGTCTTTTTCAACAGTGGGAACTATGTTTTTATTGACAATAAGTTTGGGAAGAAACTGAACAGATGAAGTAGATGATTTTTTAATTCCAAATGTTGAGCACTTGTCAACCCGAATATGCATGTTTGCCCAAGAGCACCATCTAGAGAAGTGGTTTAAGAGAATTTGATTTTCGTTTTCTTGACCAGTAACCACTGCCGCATCGTCAGCGAACTGAAACCAATGGACAGGGTTTAATGAGTTTGTATAGAAACCGAACTGGTTGAATTTATTATCTGAGATGTAATGAATGAAAGTATTAAAGCAAAGGTTGAAGGTTAATGGGCTAAGGCAATCACCCTGAAGGACACCGCGGCCTACCGGTATAAAAGGGGTACGAAATGTATCGGTTATGATAGATGTTTTAAAATCAGCATAAAGGCTGCAGATAATGTTTTGAATGTGCTCAGGGATGTGGTGATAGCGAAGAACTGCTGGGATCAGATTGTGATGGACTTCACCGAAAGCATTTTTTAGGTCTAGTAATGTGATGACGACAGCTCGCTGTTTGATTCGAGCTTTATTAATGATAGAAGCCATGTGTGCAGTATGTTCGAATGTTCCAGACAGTCTTGGAAGAAACCCTTTTTGAATTCTGTGTTCAATGTACATGTTTGCGGAGAGAAATGCAAACATCGAATCGCGTAGGCAAGATGTGAATATTTTCAGTGGAATGGTTTCAAGGGTGATAGGGCGGAAGTTTTCAGGATTAGATGCATCGCCCCGTTTATGGATTAGCACTGTGCAGGCCAGTTTCCACTCCTCAAGTATATCACCCGAACTCCAAATTATTCGAATTAGCTCAGTCATGTATGTACGGAGATATGGACATCTTTTAAAAGGTATTATTGATAGCTTGTCAAGCGGACAAGGCGAACCAGACGACTTCATTCGACGAACAACTTTCGTGATTTGATGGTAAGAAGGAGGATCTAGATTGTGTGGAACTGAAGGAAGAGATAGAGATGGGATCCAGTCTGGAACTTTGAAAGATTTTGTGGGATTGAGTTTACAAAAA